>PVKS010007061.1:0-74898 GCA_004027875.1 Aplodontia rufa | reverse complement strand
GTTTGACAGTCTTCTCTCTCCTGCTCAGAGGACCAGCCCTTGGGGCTGCATGCCAGCTCCACTGATGACGAGAAACTGGCAGCCAAGTACCAACCGAGCAGGAACAAGATGGGGAGCCAGCCAGAAAGAGTTGGCCAGGGGACCCCTTGCCCATCCTTCCCTCCTCACAACAGCTCCTCCCCAACCCTCCGGCTGAATGGAAAGAGCCCTAGCCCCTCGGTTTTCTTCCCCTTCCCTGCTTCCACTCCCATCTCCAAGGAACTCCTATTCAGCCTCTACCCCTTCTATCCTGGGTACCCACTTCTCCTGCCCCCACCTTACCTGTTCCCCTACCTACCTTCTGTCCAGTGTCCCCCCCTCTTCATGTTGCCTCAAGACGACACCTACCCCACCATGGCTGCACCCAGCTTGCTGATGACAGCCAATGATCCTGGGCACCACAGTCCCCAGGGGGAGACCCTGCTTCACTACCCAGGGGCCTTCCAAGCCTCTGTCCACACCCTGCCCTCCCAGGTTAAGGATCCAGAACCAGGAGCTGCCCCAACCTCCTCCCCAGGGCTGGGTCACTCTGGTGCGGCAGCTCCAGCGAAGCGGGCCCCTTTGGGCTCCCGGACGGGCACCACAGCGCTGCCTTACCCGCTGAAGAAAGAGAACGGGAAAATCCTGTATGAGTGCAATGTGTGCAGCAAGAGCTTCGGGCAGCTCTCCAACCTCAAGGTATTTGCCTCCTGGGCTCCTGTCTCCCTCAACCTTTCAATGCCCCCTGCCCGGCCACCCTGGATCTAGAATCAAGGACCTGAAAGCTGGAAGGCACTCCTGATTGGCCTCAGGGTCATGTGACCTTGGACTGTTCATCTGGGTGGAGATATAGGATAAAATGGTCAATCCGGTCCTGTCTGCCTTATAAGGCTGATCATCTGAGTTAACAGGGAAAATGAGGATCCTAATGGGCAGGGTTTCCCAAAGTTACTGTAATGTTATGATGGGGTTAGGCTTTGATTTCGGTCTCTCAACATCTAGTGCAAAGCCCTTTCTTTAGGCCTAGTCATGTACTGAAGGTCAGATGGGGGATGGGAAGATTTGAGTGACTAGACCACAGACTTGACAAGTGGGAACCCATAAATCACCGCTGGTGTTGCCGAAGTCATTAACCACATTTTCCAGCAGGGGGCGCACACAGCCTTATCTCTGTTAACAACACCCGGAGGCTAGGCCCAAATTGGCACCCCCTGAAGCTGAAAAAAGTTATGTTTATTGGGGAACAGCCCTGCTGGATCCTCTTAACTTTAAAGAGCCTCAAGCCACCTAGAGCCACCTAGAGATCTCATAAACCTGCGGATTCCCAAACCCCACACTCAGAGATCTTGTCTCAGTGCTGCTAGAGTGGGGTCTGAGAATTGGATTTCTAACGGGTTCCCAAGGCAAGGCTAGTGGTCTTTGGATCACATTTGAGTAACAGTGCTCCAGGATGCACCTGCTGTACTCTTTACTGAAATCCTCTCCCTGTCATCTCCCCTGAAGGGCAGCAGGAGTATCTGGGGGTGATTGATAGACTCTGAGGGAGGTGATGGAAGGCTAAGGGGCTTGAGAGGCCTGGATGTCAACAAGGGGTCCTTTGGGGATGTGGGCAGGAGATTTGGAGAGGACCCTAGATCTTGCTGAGGGCTCTGGGCAATTGGCAGCGTTTACCCCACAATGTGGTTCAGGTCCACCTGCGTGTGCACAGCGGGGAGCGTCCATTCCAGTGTGCCCTGTGCCAGAAGAGCTTCACCCAGCTCGCCCACCTGCAGAAGCACCACCTGGTCCACACTGGGGAGCGGCCCCACAAGTGCCTGGTGAGACCTTTTCCCCATCCCCTATGCTCCTGTAGCCTGGTGGGCAATTCTGGGCCCCTGGAGGTGTGGCACCTTAACCTCTGTTTTTCAGTACCCCTGAGCAAGGAGAGACAAGAAAGGAAGGAGGGGTTGGGGCTAGGGAACGGAGCTGTAGGGCTGATGAGAATGAGCCCTCTCATCTTGGAATGGGTGATATTGGAGGGGGGAATAGAGGTGTATGTCTGTGGAGGAAGAAAAATAAAGTCTGGATCATGGCGAATACATACCCATTATGTATCTTAGAGGGCTGTTGGAGGAGGCAAGGTCATAGTTTATGCAAAGTATCCAAGTATGAAACCATTAGATCGATGTAGGTTCAAGGACCCCATCCCTTGGGAGGTCAGAGGATATGGATTCTTTCTTTTACGGTGGCAGAATTGAGGGCAGTGTAGTGGTTATGAGTCTAGGCCACAGAGTCAGGTTACTTGTGTTCTAATCCTAGTTCCTCCTTCAATTTGCTGTGTGATTTTTGGCTAGTGGCTTTACTCCTCAGAGCCTCTGCTTTCTTACTAATTGTATTAGGACTAATACTAGTTATATTAGTACTACTGTATTAGTTATGGTTCCCTAGGACCTCCTGGGGAAGATTACATGAGACTAATTTCTGGCATGTTCAGCCCCCAGTAAATGCTAATTACATCCGCTGAGGCTGCATCCTCACATACAGGGTTCTATATGATTATCTCATTCAAACTACCCTAACTATGAGACTCTTTACCAATAATGAGACTAAGGCTCAGAGAGAGGTCACTGATGCAAGGTCACACAGGGAGAAAAGAAAAACACTACCCGCATCTGCCTGGCTCTAATGTGCCAGATCCTGTGGGTTCCAGGGAGAAATCACTAGGAAAGGCTTCCAGGCCCGCACTGCCCAGGGAAGGGGGTATTCTCAAGATGGGGAGGGAGAGAGGGATCCTGAGCTACTGCAGGGCTGATGCCAGTAACCTTTCCTATCAGATATGCCACAAGCGCTTCAGCAGCTCCAGCAACCTCAAGACCCACCTGCGCTTGCACTCGGGGGCCCGGCCCTTCCAGTGCAGCATCTGCCCGAGTCGCTTCAGCCAGCACATTCATCTGAAGCTGCACCATCGCCTGCACATGCCCGAGCCCTGCAATCTCACTCACGCCCACCTGCCCCTGGCTGCCCTCTCCTCCTGCCTTGCCCATTGGCACCAGGGGGCGCTAGATCTTGTGGTGGCGCCATCAGAGAAGCAGATGGCCTGGGATGTGGACACGGTCAAGGTGTCTTCCGTGTCCCAGGGAAAGCAAGGGCAGCCAGCCTGAGTGGTGGTGCCAAGACAGCCCTGGGAGATGGGCAGGGGGAAAGCCATTAAAGGATTTTCTCAGTGATGCGTTGGGGCCTCCTGAGTTTCTCCAGTGGAGGGGAAGTTGCAGCGCATTTTCGGACCTCACACCTCACCAGGAAGCAGGTCAGGGAACACAGCTACAAAGAACCTGTGTGGGGTGGGTTCCTGAAGCCACCTACCTCAGGCTGGGTTTGGTTCCATTCCCCATCTGTGACCTTTATGGAACCAAGCCCTCCTCCTCAACTCACTGATGGACAGTCCAGCCCTCCAGGACGCAGCCAGGTGCAGACTATGCTGCCCAGAAAGGGGCACTTTGCTATCCTCCTTCAACAGCATTTCTAAAACCTGTTCAGATGTCTCTTTGCTGCTTCCAACGATCTTCTGATCTCAGGATTCCTACTCAACCACCATGCCCTCTCAGTTGGTACTTCTTGCCACAGTCAGGTGGGCTAGACTCCTCCTCATGGGGTGATGAGAAAGGAGACACAAGATACTACTACCCATTTATGACCCAGAAGCTTGATGTCCCTTGTGTGCCAGGACAAGTCACCACAAAAGAGAGAAGCAAGTTCAGGGAAGGGGTGGGGGCAGGATAAGGGTTATGGGCAGAGAAGAACTAGTAAAGAGAGCCTGGGTAATCGGGCCCCTCTCGGGAGCCTTTCTCCCTGCGGTCCCAGGGGGTCCTCTCAAATGTGCCAGGTGTTTCCCACCCCACTGGTGAGTCAGAGAGGCGGCGTCAGGTGGGAAAGCGCACAGTCTAGGAGGCTAGAGGCCCAGTTTACACTACAATAAACTAAGGCTATTATGAAAGACTAATGTTCATCGTGGGCTTCTCCGGCCCACTTCCGGCAGAGGGCGCCAATCCTGACCTTGTGGATTTCGGTGCGGCTTCTCCACCGTGGTGCAGAGATTCGCCCGCTGTGTCGTAGGCGGGTCCAGAGGAACAGAGCTCTCGCTCGGGACCCACCACAGAGGGGCAATGGCAGGGTGGGCTTCGGCCCCACCAGTAGAGAAGGCCGGGGATCCAACCCCACGCTCCTCACCCCTCCGGCTAGGCCCCGCCCACTGCCGAGTCCCCGCCCCTTCTGCCCCGGGCGCCGCCCCCTTCTGGGGGTGCGGCTTACTCAGCCCGGCCTCGGGGCCCCTGTTCCCCGCAGGTGCCTCTTCCTTGCCCCACCTCCTGCAAGTCCAGCTCCCCGAGTGCGCGCACCCGGTCCGCCCCTGGCGCATCCAGAGGCTGAAGAAACTGCGGACGGGGCACAGAGCGGGGGCTCGGGTGGGGGTGGAGCACAGGCAGAGCGTCCCCGGGAGGAGTCCGGGGTTGGGCAGAGCTCACCCGGGCCCCAGGCCATGGACAGCACCTTGGCCAGGTCTCCGCCCGCTCAGCCTGCAGGCGGAGCCCGCTGTTTGCTAAGGGGGGCGGGCCGGAGGAGGCGTTTCTCCGCCAAGGCAGCGGATCCGGGTGGCCCTATTGTCAAGTGCCCCAACGCCCCCGGGCCTTGGCCTCGCCATGACCGAGCGGCGCGGGGGCCTGGGAGCCCGCCTGACACGCCTCCTGGTTGGACTAGGGGTCCGGAGAGAACGCAGGGGCAAGGAAACCTCAGAGGAGGCCAGATCCCAGGATAGGTGAGGGGAGATGGAGAAATGTCGGAGGGGGCACCCCGGGCCTAAGGGTATGTGCGTGTGTGCGTGTGCATGAATGCGTGTGTTTGCGTGCGTGTGTGTGTGTGTGTGTGTGTGTTGGAGCACAGAAAACACGTGTCGATTTAAAACCTTAAAACAACTTTGACAATTTCCCAAGCCAGGCAGGTGTCTGCTGGCTGTTTCCTTGCCAGAGCCAGTTAAAAGGCCTGTGGACTTTGATTCTCACTTCACCAGCCAGTGTTCCTGTTCTGCATGTCTCTTTGACATGAGTTTGACAGGTTTGTGGCATTTGCCCTCAGATACCACAACAGGTTTGCCCCTGTCATTCCTGCACCCAGAGATAACTCTAGATCGTAATAACAATAAACCTTTATTCGCCCCTTGCTTCATGCTGTATCTGGATTATTTAGTGTAATCCTCATACAGTCCTATAAAGCAGGTATTCCCTGTGATTCAGATCCGGAAATGGAGCTTCAGAGAGGTGAAGTCACAGGCCTAAAGTCACACAGTT
Organism: Aplodontia rufa; assembly: GCA_004027875.1. Lineage (NCBI taxonomy): Eukaryota > Metazoa > Chordata > Mammalia > Rodentia > Aplodontiidae > Aplodontia > Aplodontia rufa. The sequence continues at coordinate 69,562 of PVKS010007061.1, read as the reverse complement.
GGGAAGTAGAGCTGGGAGACACACTTCAGCAGCCAAATTCCAGAGCTCACACCCTGAAGCTCTGTTGCCCCAGACCCTGCCAGACTGTAAACCAGGGGGCCCAAGCTCCAAACTTCCAGGTGTCACTGGCCAAGTGACCTTGAGCAAGTTGATTCACCTTTCTGAGCCCATTCCTGGTGGCTGATGTCTGAGTGGAAGGAAAACTGTTCTCTCTTTCCCTTGGCTCTCCACATGGCTGAGAGTAATAGCTGCAAGGGGAACGGTGGAAATCCAAGAGGGCCCCAGTAGCTCACAGGCCTTATATCTGCGGAGAGCACAGGCTGTGTGTCAGGCACAGGGTGTTTGTGTGTCTACGCAGTTACTGGGCAATTTGTTCTGATCTTATCATGACACAGCTGTCTCTGGCCTGCCCCAGGAAGGGGAGGGTGTGGTGGAGACAGAATGAGGGGAGGGGTTTGTGCTGCTCTCTCACCCTAGACAGGAGAGGAGGGCCCAGCCACCCTAGGCCTGGAAGCCTGAGTGCCCTGGGGTGCCCACACCCCGCTGCCCTGCCTACCTGGACGACACGCCCTCCCCCTTTACTCTGTCTGGCAGAAACCTGCCCGGTAGTCTCTGGTAGCCCTGCTCCTTCTGCCCACTTGGAGAGGAGGCAGGCTTGGGGATGCAGATGAGTCAGGAGTGAGGAGGGCAGGGGAGGGGCTGCAGGGCCAGCGTGATGACACATGCCATGTATGGACTCACTTCTTATCAGCGATGCGAATGGGACCCTGAACTCAGGCACAGACCTCTGACCCTGCTGATTACCTAGGGTAGGGGTCTGGAGAGACCAAAGCACTTCCCCATCTTGTCCCATTAGTGAGGTAATGTCCAGTCAACACTTGTAGTGAGACAATCTGGTGACCTAACTCCAAACTAGACTAGCTGTGTGGCTCTAAGCCAGTCACTTTGCCTTTCTGGGCCCATTTCCTTATCTGAAAAATGAGGGTGCTACTTACTATCCACCTGCTAGGATTACTGTAGGGCTTAAAAGTGATTATATAGGCACAAAACCTAATGCTGAGTGTGGCACACAAGGGCCCCAGCAAAGGTGGCGCTTGGAAGTCATCTGCACTGTCCTCTCTCTTCATCCTGGCCCTGACACAGGTCCAGGTCCCAAGCCCTTTCTCTGCCTCTGGGGGAGGGAGCAGAGGAGGCTGCCAAGTAGGGCTTCTGGAAAGGTTTGAGGGGCCCTGAGATGTGTGGGAGAGGCCTGCTGGGCCCAGGTCACAGGTGATGGTGTTGGGACAGAGGAGGCTGCTCCATTTCCTTCCTCTGTGTTTCTTTCCCAGGCCCTGGGGTGGCCAGAGCTGCCCTGACTTGGCCCAGGGTCAGGGCAGCACCAGCGATGTCAGCCTCAAGGTAGGAGAGGACCCAAAGGGGAGGGAGGAAGGGGACAGAAGCCTGGGGAGGGCTGGGCAGGCCCTGAGAACCCTGACTTACAAGTCAGACAGCTGGAGTTCCAGTACTTTCCTTGTCACTGATTCACTGGGTGACCCTGGGCAGATCCCTTTCCTCCTCTGTCCCTATCAATAAAATACGTCCAACAATGCCTGGCTCAGGGCTATGGGGAGAAATGATGTAATGGATGTACGACATCCCAAACCAGGCCTGGGTGCTCTAGAAACATGCGCTTCCTAATGATGGGGTCCTTGGGGGCAGTGTGTAGGGACAGAGCCGCTTTTCAGGACCGTCTTCTCCCATCCCTCTTCTTTAGCTCCTGCTTTTCCTCACTTTTTGGCACAGCCACCCAGAAGTGGTGCTGTGCCTGTGACTTAACCTTCTGGTCAGTGTCCCCCTTGGCAGTGGGGACTCAAGTCATGAATTGGATGTGATTGGTGTCCTCCCTGTGAGGAGCAGAGGGCAGCCTCTGGAGGTGGCTCAGGCAGCCACAGGGCTCTCTTTGGCCCTGAGTAATTACTAGCGTTTAATTGAGCACTCATTAAGTGCATGCTCTGCCTGGATTATCTCACTCGATCTTCACAGCACTCCCAGGAGGCTGGTGCTGCTGGTACCCCTTTTCCATGCAGGGAAACTGAGAGGCAGGTGTTATTACAGCCAGCAAGTAGCCGAGCGGGGCTGCAGGCCTAGCACTCCTCCACCCAGGCCTTCACACCAGTCTCTCTCCTCAGTCTCTCTCCGAGGTGTCCGGGCCCTGGGGAACGGCATGTTGTGTCTATTTCATAGCTGAACAAACTAAAGCAATTGAGATCATGGGCCTGCTAGGAGGAGTTTTCACTCCAGATTTGGTTCTTTTGCTGCCAAGGCACACCCCTGAAAACTTTGGAGACCAGTGTTCCTATGGCTCTGGAATCCTGAGCTTTCACTCCCCATGCCCACAGCAGGGCAGGACCCCAGGGAAGAGTAGAGGTCAGGGCATTGTTCCAGTTTCACGGGAACGCTCTTCCTTGCCCCCTCATGTTCTCGGTTATCTCTATGCCTGGGCACCTCCTCCCAGGGATCCTGTGGGGATTTTAGGCTGGGAGGGTTAAAGGTAGGGGACTACAGGCCCTCTGGTAGCCTGGATCTGGCAGAAGCCATGGGCACTGAGCAGGCATGCCCATGCAGCCCCTAATTCTGAGGTCAGCACAAGCCAAAGGGCTGGCAATGAGGTGAGATCACCAGGCTTTGGAAGCCATGACCAGGTCCTCATGCCCCAGCTCCTGAGAGGCAGTGGGGTGCCTGAGATTTCTTTGCTGTGTGACCCTGGTCATGTCCTCCCCGGGTCCCACTTTCCTCGGGTGTATGATGGGAGGAGACATGTTAAATGCTGAAGAGCTTCCCAGAGTCCTGCCCCTTTGTCCAGCTCTGGTGGCCTAACAGCCACCTCTCCCCTAGGGCAGCTCAACTTGGTGTCAGAGCCCTGCTTCACTTCTCTTGTGCTGAGGACAACAACCAGGGGTACCTGGGGGCTGGGGCCAGGCCATCACCATGTCTCTGCCTTTGCTCTTGCTCAGGTCCAAGCCCAGAGCCACTCAGAATGGGACCTTCGGGTCGGGAGCTGTGGTGGTTTCTGGATTCGGAAGCGACGACACATCTCAGGGAGACCCACTCAGCACCTGGGGCGCTTACAGAGGCCGGCTGTGGGCAGTGCCTCCGACCTGGCCAGCTGTGCCCCCACGGGGTCTGAGAGCCTGGCACCGGCCACGGCCTCAGGAGAGCCGACTGGGGCCAGGCCCCCCTCGTGTGAAGGACCTGCCCCTCAACATTTGGGACAGGGAGCCCTAGGCCGCACCTGCCAGCAACCCCCATGCTCAGTCTCAGAGGTCCCGCTGAGGCTCGAAACACCCGGCAAACTTCAAGACACGCCCCTGCCGCCCTGCCCAGTGTCCTTCCACAGGGCAGAAGGAGCAAAGGGCGAGCGCGGCACCCCAAGGCCAGGCCGGGCAGAGCCAGGCCAGACCCTACACACATGTCCCTCTGCCAGGAGGACCCGCTACCACATCACTGTCACCCTGCAGGGGTGCAAGCAGGCACCTATGGAGGAGGGTGAGGAACCGGCCCAACCAGCTCCCCACCCCTGCGGCCCTGAGGAATCCAGGGGCTGGAAGGAGCCTCCCCAGGGGCCCCGCCCCATCACGGGGTGCCAGGCCAACCCGCCCCAGGAGCCTCGGCTGAGAGCTCGGCCGCTGCAGGGGAGCACGGCCCAGCAGCAGGAGCTCCAGGCTGGCGGAAAACCTGGGTCCCCAAACGGACGGTGAGTAGAGGCTGGCCACTGGGAGGCACGACGATGGTGGGAGGGAAGCCCAGTGTGGCTGTTTCCTCTTGGGTCTCTCTGCCTTGTCCTTGGGCTTTTCCAGCTTGAGGCCCATTCATTTGGTACCCTGAGTGTGAGCTGCCACTCCACCCCCTCCCACCCCAGTTTTGCCTTCCTCTCCCTTCCTTCTCCCACAGGCCACCTCTGGGGACCCACCACTGTTGTTCCCTGCCCACTTGAGGATGGGAAAGCCCATCACGGAGAGGACGAGCAGGTTGGGGATCCCCTTCTCAGCATCACCCACCACTCTCCACTTCTGTTTAAGAGGAGGACGCAGACCTAGCTTGGAATCAGGCAGCCAGCCACATTGCTGGGTGTCCTGGGACAAGATGCTTAACCTCTCTGAGCCTTGAGTTGTTGTGTGGATTTGGTAGCCAGAGATGGGAAGAAAGAGAGTGGTTACAGGAACATGCTTTGAACTCCAGAGTGCTGGGCTGCCAAAATAGCAAGGATGCTTATTAATTACCCTTCAGTGGCAGCAGTAATTACCCAACCTGGCAGCGTACTGGCAGCCACAGGATCAGGCACTGAGATTCCCAAGGCTTCATTTTCATTTGTGTTGAAAATTACTCTTTCAATTTGCCTGATGGGTTCAGAGAGGGGAGTATGGATCAAAACTCCAAGAGGAGAGAGAGCCCAGAGCCTCCCCGGCAATACCATGAAGAGGCCGCGGGCCTGAGAAGGCAGGGCTCTGAGAAGCTCCTACAGACAAGGGTGGTGGCTGCCGTTTATCGTTTGTTTCTAAGCACAAGTTTATTTAACCTTTACAACAGTCCCATGAAGGGGAAATAATCCCACCACCCCTAATTACGGTGGGCACCAAGGCACTTGCTCAAAGCCAGCTGGATGGTGAAGGAGCCAGAATTTGAACCCGGATTTCTGCAACTCCAGCTCCTGCGCTCCCATATACCCATCTTGTCTGTCTTCTTGTGCAGAGAGCAGAGGCCTGAGCGCAGTGACCATTGGGGACTGGAGTTTTCTGTGATCCCGTGGTGGTGGGTTTACCTGAAGAGGCTGAGCCAGAGATGCCCAGGTCCTCTGAGCAGGAGTCGGCCCACCTAAGCCAAGGAAAAGGGAGACGAGGGACCCAGAACGGCTTAGAGAGAGGGAAGGAAGGAAGGTGGAAGGGCTGGGCTTGGAGAGGGGGAAGGGAAAGAGCCACAGGGTGAGCTGGGGGATGCCACTCTATTTGCCACTCCCTGGTTATTCGGAGCTCAGGCAGACAATGACAGGCTTGGATGGGAGGCTAGGGCCCACTTTGGGAGGTGGCCTCCAGTGCAGTCCCTTTATGTCCACTTCCCTGACCCTGGGTTCTCAGGGCCAAGATTGGCAAGTGTGGGGGGTGTGGCTGGGGCTGCAGGAGGGGGCGGGTGAGATGTGCGTGCCCATGGTTAGGTGTAGGTGAATTTCAGGAGAGAGTCAGCTGGAGGCTGTGAAGTGTGTGTGTATGGGAATGTGAGCACATGTGTGTACCACTTGTGTTTCTGCCTGTGGGTATGATTGTATGTTGTATCTCTGGTCTGTTTCTGGATGAGTGGCTGTGCGTGTGGCTGTGGGCGTCTGGCTGTGTTTGTCTCGGTAGGTGTCTGTGAGTATTTTTGTGCTGTGTGACTCTGTGAGTCTGCGTGGCTCTATGTGCTTGTGTGACGCAGCATCTATTTGCCCGCATGTGGGCCTGTGGACTGGTTTGGCCTAGTTTGGGGGTGACTCACAGGTAAGCGGGGAGAATCCAGGACTTGTTGGGTTAGACAAGGCTTTTCCCACACTCCCCCCACCCCTCCTCGGCCTCTCCCTTCCCAACCCTGCAGCCTTATTTGGAGGTTACAGGTCACCCTGCCAATACATCCACTTCTGGTCGGTGCCCTGGAGAAGAGAGGGCGCTAGAAATGGGGACTTCTTTGTCTGAGAGAGGTGGCTGGGGTGCTGGGGTGTATCTCCAAAGCAAGAAAAGGTGGAAGCCATAGGCAGGCAGATTCCAGAAGAGTGCAAAAAGCGTTCTCTCAGCCGTGACGGTCCTGGCATGAGGCAGGAGAACTGTCAGGTGGTGACCTCCCTGTCCCTACAAGTATGCAAGAAGCCAGTGAACACATGCTTGTGGAATGAGTGACAGTTGGCCTGGGGTTGGGCTGGGCTGCAGAGGTCATGGCGTTCTGATTGCCAGGAGGTCACAGGGAGTATCTGAGCTGGTCACCAGCAACTTCCTTTGAGGCTGGCTTCCTGTGGCTTTGCCGAAGTCTGTGGGGCCTTCTGAACGTCTGACTTGTTGCCACTGGACACCTGGGATACCAGGTTCATGAGAAAGCTGGCTTTGGGTGGGCCTGACTAGGGCCCAGCACATCACCTGACACCATTAGCCTGGAAGGAATGATGCAGGAATGGTCAGGACCAGGCTTCAGGCTCACCTTAGCACCATCAGGGACAAGGGGGGACTCGGTGAGGAGGACAGGGACCCCAGGAAGGCTCAGCAAAGGGGTGAAGCTCCGGGTGGGCCCCTGAGGAGGATGGGGTGCTAGGAGAAGGAAGCTCTCCTTCCCGAGGACCGGGAGGGGTCAGGGCCTGAGGGAAGGGCTGAGGTCCAGGGCTTTGGTGTCTGGGTGTGTTCTGTTCTCTGGAAGCCCTAGCCTGGGGAAAGGACCGGGAATCCTTCCCCATCCACCATCCGTCCAGGGCCCCTCAGGCCTTCTAGACGCTGTCCTAGCCACCAGTGGTCCTGGAGTTGAGTCAGGCTTCACTGGGCCTCAGCCCCTTTCATCTCTGCCCCTCATAAAACCTGAGTCACCGCTGGGGCCACAGGGCAGGGTCAAAGTTCTGAGTTCCACCAGCCTCTCAGGAGGGAGGGAGATGGAGGGGAATGGGGCAGTGGGTCCATTTCTGCCCCAGGGTGGAGCCTTTGGGGCTGCCTCATGGAGAGGTGGCACTGACCTAAAGAGACGCGCGCTCCGAGAGTGGAGATGAACAGGCAATTCTCTGGGTCCCCAGAATTGCTGTGGTCAGGGCTGCCTAGAAGTCAGCAGGTTGTATGGATGGCCCCACCTGGACTGAGGTGGCCCCTTTTTAAAAGTACACCCCCAGAGATTCAGTTTACCAGATATTTTAGGCAGTTGGGAATAGGGTTAAGCATTAAACCACCATTAAACCTAAAGTTTAAGTCTCTACTCTGCTACTATGTGTGACTCTGGACAAGTTCCTTAACCTCTCTATACCTTTTAAAATCATCTCATCTGGAAAATGGGAATGTTTGTTTATAATTTAGCCACAATTTATTTTATTTTATTTTATTATTTTTTTTAAAGGTAGAGGGACAGTGAATGAGAGAGAGAAAGACAGAATCAATTTTTTTGAGTTTTTCACGTGACTTTTGTTGCTCAGACACTCTGTTGTGTACATGGTGCTGGAGTTTGAACCCGTGCCCTCGGGTATGCCAGGCAAACGCTGTAACCGCCAGGCCACTGCTCTAGCCCCTTTATTTTATTTTTTTAAGAAAGAGCGGGACAGTGAAAGAGAGAGAAAGAGAGAATCAACTTTATTTATTTTTTCATGTGGCTTTGCTCCGAGACTTTGTTGTGTACGTGGTGCTGGGGTTCAAACCCGCGTCCTCGCGCACTGCTACGGCAAGCGCTGTAACCGCTGAGCCACCGCTCCAACCCCACAACAGTTTCTTCTCTAGGAGGCCTCAAATTCATGGGATTTTTCTGAGGGTTCGATAGGACAAATACTGAAAGCAGGAAGGTGTTCAGCACAGAGGAAGCCTTCATCAAGTGGCCGCTGCTGCTGTCACTGTTAGAGCAGAGAAATTCACCAGCAAGTTCTTTGGGATCGTAGGTGTTCGCTTAGGCAGGTGCTGTTCATTTCCCCCACTTAGTAAAGGTGGGGGCCTCTTCCCTGATCCCAGTGGGGGGATTAATTTCAGAGGCAAGAATTGAGGGGAGAGGGGCTGGAGCGGTGGCTCAGCGGTTTCGGCGCTTGCCTGGCAAGCACAAGGACCCGGGTTCAAGCCCCAGCACCATGTACACAACTAAGTGTTAGAGCAACTAAGGCCATGTGAAAAACTAAATAAAGTTGTTTCTCCCTTTCTCTGTCTCTCTCTCTCTCTCACTGTCCCTCTCTCTTTAAAAAAAAAAAAAAAAAAAAAGAATTGAGGGGAGTACACGATCCAGCGTACGAAGTACATCGTGAAGTGCTGGGTCCCAGGGGTTCCGCTGTGACCCACAGATGCACGCAGGCCCTAGGTCTGTCAGCGCCACGTGCTCCTGCTAGTACGTATGTGTATCGCACACGCACCGTCTGATCACAAATCTCCAAAATGACACTGGGAAGTTTATGAATCAAGATTTTAGTTCAGGGCTGGCGTGGTGGCTCAGCGGTTATGGTGCTTGCACGGCACGCGTGAGTACACGGGTTCAAACCCCAGCACCACATACACAACTAAGTGTCAGAGCAATCAAAGCCATGTGAAAAACTCAATAAAAATTGATTCTCTCTGTCTCTCTCTCTCACTGTCCTTCTCTCTTTAAAATTTAAAAAAAAAAGATTTTAGTTTATAAAGCAGGTTTTCGTTCAGTCTCTCCTGCCAAGTTCCTGGCAAGGCCCTGGAACACTTACTCTTTGTGGTGCATGGGAACCATGATGGAAGGGAGAACTGGGCTGCCCCAGATCATCCAGCTAGCCAGCAACAGGGCCAGGGGTGGAGTAGGGATGGGCTTGAGGCCAAAGGCCAGTTTTCCTTAATTTCCCTAAGGAGCCTGGTAGGAACAGGGTCAGAACAACACGTGATACCTTCCAGCTTTCCGGCTTCCATGGTTGTGGCTACTATGGGTCTAGATCCAGGGCTCTGTGGCAGAGATCCAGCCCCACCCATGTGCCAGCAACCAGACACCTCTTCCCCTCTGCTCTCCCATCTCTCTCCCTCAAGGCTCAGGTCTCAGCCTTACCCTTGAAGGACCCTGATAAAGAGGATCACTTGAAAGTGGGAAGAGGAGTGGGGAAGAGGCTCTGATGATGCAAATCAGAGCTGGAAATATCATGCCCACTTCATAGATGAGGAAACAAAGTCCAAAAGGTTGAGGGACGCGCCTGGGGTTGCCAGGCTGGACCACGGCAGGGGTAGTTTTCTGTACTTCGGGGAACACCATTACCACCCTCTGATGCTCATCTCTTTTCTTCCTGGCATCATCTACAGGGAGCTGGACCGCAGTGACACAAGGACCCCTCCAGCCAGGTCGCTGGGGCCCAAAATGGAGGAGGCAGCTGGGCCCCCAGCCCAGGCAGAGGCCCGAGTTGTAAGTGCCACACTGACGTGGCGGCAGCGGCCTCCTGCCCAGGGAGAGATCAGACACCGCCTTCACAAGGTGTCCCTGGTGTCTGGGCCACGAACGCAAGCCCCCCAGGAGGCGTTTGAGCACAAGCAGTGCAGAAAGGAAGTCAATGGCTTTGCTGCACGGGAAAAGGAGGCTGTGGATTACCAGGGCCCTCGTGATGAGGCTGGCTCCGGGAACTTCCAGAGTCACGGGCCCATCTTTTCCAAGAAGTACACACCGCCCCCCAAGGAGAAAAGGCCGGTGGGGAAGCTGAAGGAGGCCATGGATCAGGTTGATGGCAGTCCCCAGGCTCCCAGGACTGATCTCTCCGTGCCTACCCCTGGACCCCGAGAGCCGAGCCCCCACCCTGGCTCTGGTTTCACCAGCAGGAGCTCCCCGCACCAGGACGAATGGCGAGTGACACACACCGTGCGGACCACCACAGTAGTGGAAGGGCACGTGAGCTGCCGGGTGAACAGCTCTGTGACTGTGGGCCCAGCGCTGCCAGGAGAGGTCCTTCCCAGGGGCCGCAATGTGACCCGTGTCCAGGCAGTGGTGGTGAACCCCCGGGCGGAGGGCTCGCCCAGTCGCAGCCAGGCCCTGGAGCTGCTGAGCAGCCTCGTGCCTGCCGAGCGCAGTCCACCTGCCAGCCGCCTCCCCCGGCTTGTGGGTCCCATGCCAAGGAGTCCAGGCCTGGGCAGCACAGAGGGCACAGTCCGGGGGCAGCTGCCTGAGACTGGAATCGCTGAGCTAAAGGGCAGCTCCACCCTGGCCCCTGCAGCCATTGCAGCTCATCTGCCACAGAACCAGCATGTCCCTGAAGCCCACCCAGACCAACACCAGGGCAGAGCCCTGGATGCCAGGGCTTCTGAGCCCCGGAGGGTTCAGGGAACCTCCACCTATACTTCATATTCTCTCCAGACTTCACAGAGCCAAGCAGCAGTGCCCTCCTCTCCCCGACTCCAGAGACATTTCCCCTCTCCAGGCCCGGCCCAACCCACAGAGCAGCCCACGATGACCGCTCACCCCCAGGGCCCGCCCACTACCCATGTCCTACCTGCTCTTAAGAGGGAAGAGTTCGCTGATCCCCCTGCTGCCTCCAATCTGCCCACAGGGCCTGGACAACCTCTGGCTCCATCCTCTGAAAAGACGAAGGCTGTCCCCAGCCAAGGGGGTCTTTCTGCTCCACCTTCCCCAAACAAGAAGCTTGTTGAGGACTCTGAAAATGTGCCTGTCTCCTCCCTTCCTCTGAAAGAGGTGGTTCAGGGCCCTGGTGTCCCTACTGACCCGTCCCCAACCCAGAGAGAGGCTGTGCAGGGGACTGGTGCTCCCTCCACCTCATCCCCCAAGCCAACCAAAGCTGTTCAGGGCCCAAAAGGAGACTCTAGCACCCAAAAGGAGATTGTTCAGGGTGCTGAAGGCAGTCCTTCGCCTTCCCTTATCAAAGACAAGACCATTCTAGGCCCAACTGCTCCTGCTCCTCTGCTCCCCAAGCAGGGTGAGGCTGTCCAGGGTTTCCGAAGCAGACCCATCCCGTCTCCCACTCAAGAAGAGGTTATCCAGAGCCAAGCTGTCCCCCTTGCCCCGTCCTCCTCAGTGGACCAAGTGTCCCCCAGCCTAGAAGGCACTCCTGCTCCAGTACCAGTGGGAACAATGGAGTCCCAGCTTATCCCTGACTCCACCAAGGGCAAAACACCCCCAGCACCATCAAGGGAGGAGGATGAGGTGTCCCTGGCTGCCGACATGGAGATGTTTCTGGATACACTGCGGAGCATGGAGCCCCCTGAGATCCTTCGTACTCACCGGCTGCCCCGAGCCCCCCGCTCCTCCTACCTGGCCATGTATGCCACTCTGCCTGCCATTGAGGAGGACCAGCCTGGGCCATTGGTGCTTGAACCCAGGCCCCAGGAGTTGCCTCCACTGGACAGGGAGGAGGAGGAGGAAGAGCCAGAGAACCCCTACCTGAGCGATGATGAGAAGCTGCAGCGCAGGCAGGGAAAAGCAGGGCCCAGCCCCTCCTGGGACCCGCACCCTGCCAGGCCCACCCAGGTGTCCTGCTCTCCTCTGGAGATGTTGAAGAAGCATGTATCAGATAGCAAGAGCCCCCGCCAGCAGCCAGGGGCGGAGATGCAGGCCGGCAGCAGGCCCACCTCCCGTCTCGGAGGCAGCCTTCTCTTTGGAAACCTGCTGCCTGCCACCAAGGAGGTCTCTGCCCTGGAACCACTGGGAAAAAAACTATCTGCTCTGCCACCCCATGGGACACCAGGACTCAGGAAGGTGCCAGGACAGTTGCCCCTGCTCAGTAGCAGAAGGCCACCTCCAGAGAAGCCTGCATGTGCCCAGTCCCCGGAGGGGTGGGTGAGTGAAGTCCTGGGAGGGTAAGGGAGGTGACTGGCCTCTTTCGGGCCACCACTGGAGGTCCGAGTCCCTGGAGGCAAGAGGCTTGGGTCTACCGTGAAGTTCAGCAGGCCACATCTTGCTGGGCCTCAGTCTCCCTATCCATACAGCAGGTTTGCACTGTGGATTGCCAAGGGCTTGGTGGCTCTCATATACCGGAGGACAGGGAGATGAGGCCCTTGTGTTGGAAACAAAGGTGGCATCCTCTGTAGACCAGTTCCTTGTGGGTGGAGGCCAATAGGGAAGACATGGGACCCTTGGAATGGCAAGCTGTGGGGAACCAGGTGACCCTGTACGACTTCTTATCACCTACTCTGTTCCAGAGCCCCACACTGAAGACCCAGGGCAAGCTCAACACCAGGCCTGGGAAGGTAGGAGTGTGGGCTAGTGGGTGGGGCGCAGGAGTCCAGGCCTGGGGACAGGGCCTGAGGACTCCTGCTGTCCTTCTCAGGTGCTGGTTTTCTCAGAGCCTGGCTGCCAGGGCAGCAGCAGGGAGGTCTGGGAAGACACTGCTGATGCCTCAGGCTGGGCCACGGCCTCCATCAGGGTGGTGCGAGGCTGGTGAGTGGGGAGCACCCAGTGGGGGGCCTGGCTTTGCACCTGAGGGTGCAGAGGGCAGTGGGCCTCGTGGAAACCCCATCAGCTGTGGGTACAGCCTCCTTCCCACCTGTGACCCTATAGTCTCTGCCCACAGCTGGATGCTGTATGAACAGCCAGAGTTCCAGGGCCGGAAGCTGGTCCTGCCTGAAGGAGACGTGGAACTCCGAGTCCTGGGGCCAGCATGGAGTACCCAAGGCATCGGCTCCCTAAGGAGAGTTGTCTGGGTAAGTGGGCTGGGGTTAGGGATCGATGTTGTCCCATCTTCCCCTGACCCGGAGCAGGGGACAACATCAAGTGCCTAGAGTGAGAGAGATCATATGGGGTAGGAGGCAGAAGGGGGAGCAGCTCGGGGAAGTTTGCTGGAACAGGAGGAAGTCACTGGAAGAGATGGGCTGGAGTCACCCACCACCCCGAGCAAGGTGCCACACACATTTGCCCATTCACTTGCTCACAGAACTCACTAACGTCTACTCTGCCCAACCCTGTGCCAGACAATGAGCAGGTGGACAAGGCCTGCCCTCTGCCCTGTAGGACAGGCAGTCAACAAGACTGTGAGGGCTGGTTTGAAGCAGGAAAGCCAAAGAACCAGATGGGGGATTTATGAACATCTCTCTATAAACCAGAAGGGCTGGGATTTCCAGCCCTGGGAGACCTCTAATTTTTGAATGAGGGACATGTGGTTTGAAAAATCAACGTTATAATTTCATGTTTGCAAAAACAACAACACTGTTTTCATAGCGTGAGTTTATGAACTCCTGGAATTAAGCTTGATAAAATGACCTTGACCTCTAGGGAGACCCAAAAGAAAGGGCAATGAGTAAGGAGGGCCTATCAGAGAGTTTGTATGCTGCTACTATGGAGAGGAGAAACTGAGTCCCGAGCTGTTGCACTCCTGGCACAGATGGTAACAGTGGGTGAGCCTCAACCAATGCAGTGGTCTGGGAGGAGGGATGGTGATTTTCAAAACTTCTCCAGAAACACACGAATGTTTGTGGACCATTTATTTGTGAGAAAATTGCAGTAAATGCATCTTCATGTGGGAGGTAATGAAGTAGAAAAGGAAAACAAGGGCTTTGAAGTTAGCAGATCTTAGAATCATTTGATTCATTCAGCACTGAGTGGGCACCTACTGTGTGCCAGGTATGTGGGAGGTGCTGGGTTGCAACACTGAACAAAAACTACCCGGCTCTGTTCTTGTCTTTGCTCTCTGCAAGCCATGTGACCGCGAGAAGCTTGCTCAATTTCACTGAGTCTCACTCTCCTCATCTATGTACGAACTAATAATGTCCACTGGCAACTAAGTGGGACTGGGTAGGACATGTCGTTTGCCAGTGCATTGCACTTGGTAGCGATGGATGAGTGAGTGGACGGAGGGGTCCTAGTGAGGAAGGATGCAGAGGAGAACTGCTGTTGCCTGGGTCAAAGCCAGTGTGGGGGCTGAGGCTACAGCTCAGTGGTAGAGCATGTATTTCCCATGCATGAGGTCCTGGGAAGGTCCCCAGCAATCCCTGCCCCAAGAAAAACCATTCTGGACACAGGCTGGAATTATACATAAAGCTGGACCCCAGGGGCTGGAGCAGTGGCTCAGCGGTTTTGCGCTTGCCTGGCATGTGTGAGGACGCGCGTTTGAACCCCAGCACCACGTACACAGTGAAGTCTCGGAGCAATGAAAGCCACATGAAAAACTAAATAAAATTGATTCTTTCTTTCTCTCTCACTGTCCCTCTGTTAAAAAAATAAAAAAGCTGGACCCTAGAAAGTGGCTGTATTGCTTGCCCATCTCCCCACCAGCAGGCCACCCAGAGGCGAGGGAAGGGCATGATGCTTTGCAGGTTCTCCCGGGAACTTTGGTCTCAGCTCCCAAAGTTCCAGTAAGGATTTTGGTCTCAGGCTTGGCTGGCTGATCTTGGAGAGAACACCCCAGTCATTTCCCTGTCCCCCTGGTTTCGGAAGAGACAGCTAGAAGGTTTTCCTGGAAGTCCCCTGGAGCACTGGCTGGACAAACTGAGGAAGCAGAGGTGGGCCAGGGCAGGCCCCAAGGGGTGCTGGTTTATGTTTTGTTGTCCCTACTTCTTCTACAGGACTATGGCATCCCTGAGATCTGCCTGTTCTCTGAGGAGGGCCTTAAGGGTGAACAAGTGAAGCTAACAGAGGCCTTGAAGGACCCCCAAGACCTGGAGCGCCCCCTGCAGGTGGCATCTGCTACTGTTTCAGCAGGACTGTGAGTCTAGGCTATCCTGGAATCCCTTCATTTAACATTCACTGTGCTGGGTGATGGGTGATGGGGACACAGAGGTGACAGGCCGCAGTTCCTGTCCTCAAAAGTGCTCAGAGTACTAGTGATTATGGTCAAGTAAACTGACAACAGAAGTTCAGGATTCTGGGATGGCGGGGCACAGGGCTGAAGGAACAGAAAAGCACAAAAGAGATGGGCGTGGTGGCACACTCCTGTAATCCTAGCAACTGGGGAGGCTGAGACAGGAGGACCATAAGTTCAAGGCCAACCTGGACAACTTAGCCAGACCCTGTCTCAAAGAAAAAAAAAAAGTTTACAAGAGAAAAGAAGAAAAAGAAAACACAAACAAAAAGCAGAAACCAAATGAAGGCAGGGGTGGGGTAGGGCAGGGGGACAACCAAAGAAATCCTCCTGGAAGAGGAGACACCTCAGCTGGGAAGAGCTGGCCAAGAATCTAAGCTCCTTGAGGACAGGAATTTGTTTTGTTCAGTACTGTATCCATGATGCCCAAAGCAGGGTCTTGTCCACAGTAGATGTCCCTAAATATTTGTTAACTGAATGGGGGAAAGATTATATCTGGTAGAGGCACATGCAAAGGCCCAGTAGTAAGAGATCTAAGCTTCAAAAGTTCAGTCTAGGGGTTGGGGGTGTAGCTCAATGGTAGAGTGAGTGCTCAGCATGTGTGAGGCCCTGGGTTCTAAGCCCAGTACCAAACTTCCTCCCCTCTAAACCTTCCTTCCCATCTACCAATCTGTGTTCCTTGGAGTCTGGGGTGCAGTGGCCTCTTTGCCTTCCACCAGGTGGCTGCTGTATCCCAAACCATTCTTTGAAGACACCCCCTACATCCTGGAACCTGGAGAGTATCCTACCTCGGAAGCCTGGGGTGCATCTGACCCCAGCGTGGGCTCCCTGAAGCCCGTAAGACTGGTAAGGAGCAGGGCACACCTGTGGTCCACTCTGCTCCTGGTCCCAAGTAAGGTGGTCCTGCATCTGGGGGCAAGAAAAGGGGACATGAAGTGTGGAACAGCACTCCTTGGAGACTATTCCTGGGAGCTCCTACAGGGAATGAGACTGGAAGAGAGAGAGGATGAGTCCAAGTGGTGGGAAGAGGTAGGACATGAGTTGGCCATTTTTAGGGGTCTCAGGATCAAGAATGTCCTAGGTCCCCAGCGCCATCTGTCTTGCCCCACCTGTGGGCTGGTTTCTCAGCAGTGTCTCCTCTGCAGGGCTGCCCAAGCGTGGAGAAGCCAGGGGAGCCCAAGGTAAGGGTCTGGGCTTCAGGGTCAAAGAGAATCTTTGGTGTGTGGAGATGGTTGTTCTCATGGTTTGAACTGGAAAACGAGAACGGAGAGCCTGGGTGAGGGTAGCTCCGCTGGTGTGTGGCAGGGCAGTTCCTGAGCTGGCTGGGTGTATTTGGGTCCAGATGATACCCCATCAACCTGACACCTCTTTCCCCCAGGCTGTGGTGTATGAAGCCCCAGGTTTTCAGGGACGGAGCTGGGAAGTGAGCAGAGACATCTACAACCTTCAGCAGCCTGAGGACAGCCAAAGTCCCCACCTGGCCTCTGTGGGGTCCCTGAGAATTCTTGGAGGCTGGTGAGGACTGAGGATGCTTTCTTCTGCCTCATCACCCTACTTTACCGGTGGGGGTGACCTGGGCTGCCTAGGGTGGGGGAGCTCTCTCACCATCCACTTGCTTCCTGTGACTATGTCTGTCCATCCTTCCCTGCTTCCAGCTGGGTGGGCTATGAGAAGGAGGGCTTCCGGGGCCACCAGTACTTGCTGGAAGAGGGCGCATATGCTGACTGGTCGCAGTGGGGAGGTTATGATGAGTGGCTGACCTCTCTCCGGGTCATCCGAACGGTAAGCAAGGACAATTGGACTAACCCTATGCCTCTGGTCACAGTCAGACTTCCCCCATGATAATCAGAGAAGAATTTGTACCCTTTCCCTGTTCTCCCCTGAATTGTTCCATGAGGGCTATTCTCTCTCCCTCCTGAGACTCTTTCCCAGGCCACCCTGGCCGTCTCACCTCCAACTCTCCGGGTTGAGTCCCTGAGGTCCCTACATCTCCAGGGGTTTCTTACCCTGGGCAGATGGTGGGACCTGACTGTCCCTGGGGCCTAGGACTTCGGGGACCCGGCCGTGGTGCTGTTTGAAGCCATGGACTTCGAGGGGCCGGGCGTGGAGGTGAGCGAGGCATTGCCAGATGTGGAGCTAGCGCGACACGGTCCCCGCACACAGGCCATCCACGTGCTCAGCGGCGTGTGAGTGATCCCGGCTCTGGGAGCGGGGCGGTTCTGGGAAGGGCACCGGCTCTGGCCCTGCTGAGCGGCGGCGCCTCTTTCCTGCAGGTGGGTGGCCTACGAGCACGTGGGCTTCTCCGGCGAGCAGTTCGTTCTGGAGAAGGGCGTGTACCGCAACTGCGACGACTGGGGCGCGGGCAACAGCGCCCTCGCCTCGCTGCAGCCGGTCCTGCAGGTGCGCGGCTGCGGGGCGGAGAGGGCGGGGCAGAGGGGCGGGGCTCGGGGCGGGGCCTGGAGGGGCGGGGCTGGTGACCCCCTGCGAACCTAGAGGAGCCGAGGCCGGAGGCCGGAGTCTCCAAACTGCTCCCTCCTTTCAGGTTGGGGAGCACGATCTGCATTTCGTCTCAAAGGTAAGAAAGCGGATCCGCGGGCAGCTGGTGGGATGTCCCTCTCCCGTCCCCTCATTTCAAAGCTTTCCCCGCCTTACCATTACTTCTGTCCCACTCCTCTCCTTGCTTCTTTGCCTCCAGATTCAGCTTTTCTCCGGTCCCGACTTCCTGGGCGACCACATCTCCTTCGAAGATGACCAGGCCTCTTTGCCCGCCTCCTTCCAGCCTCAGTCCTGCCGAGTCCACGGAGGCAGGTGAGGATGAGTGGCCGGGAGCGGGGAGGAAGGGGCGGGGGGCATCGGTGTGCTCAGAGCAAAACTGGGTCCCTGTTTTCAGATGATTTCCTTCCTTCGGCTTCGTTAAGGTTCGACGTTCAGTCCCGTCATTCAATTCTTTCCCCGCCCACACTTGGTTGTGTATGTGGTGCTGGGGTTGGAACCTGGGTCCTCGTGCAGGCCGGGGATGCTCTCCACCGCTGAGCCACTGCTCCAGCCCCCCTCTGGTTCCTTTTTTTTTTTTTTCTTTCTTAAGAGAGAAGGACAGTGAGAGAGAGGAGAGAGACAGAGAGAATCAATTTTTATCGAGTCTTTCACATGGCCTTCGTTGCTCTGACGCTTAGTTGTGTAGGTGGTGCTGGGGTTTGAACCCGTGTACACGCGCATGCCAGGCACCGCAACCGCGGAGCCACCACTCCAGCCCTCTGGGTCCTTTTGATATGCAGGAAATCTGGAATCAGCTATCTCCCAAGGAACTCTGGTTCCTTTTAGTGAGACATAGTATTTAGAGACCAAAATCTGTGGCTAGGTGTTTCAAAATTATAATACCAAGATTGCTATTATTTTTTTAAGAGAGAGGGACAGTGAGAGAGAGAGAATCAGTTTTATTTAGTTTTTCATGTGGCCTTCGTTGTTGACACTTTGTTGTGTACGTGGTGCTGGGGTGCTGAGGTGCTGAGGCTCGAACCCATCCTCCCGCATGCCACACAGGCACTGTAACTGCTGAGCCACTGCTCCAGCCCCCTAAGATAGCTATTAACAGTAAAAATCTGTTTGAGGTTTCTTTGTTGTTCTTTCTGATCTCAGAACATTCACCTACTATTTGATAGGTGTTGTTCAAAATGTTGTTTTAAAAACATTTAAAATAATATTTATTTTATGTGCTTGTGTCACCAAATTGGTATATAGTTAAGTTCATTAATTCATGTTCAATTTTTAGGAATACTGTCCATTTTTACTTAATTCTCCCCCTCCCCTACCCCAGGCTGGGGATTGATCCCAGGGCCTCACACATGCTAGGCAAGAACTAGACCACTGAGCTATATCCCCAGTACTACTTTTATTTTTTAATTACCTAAAATACTTAACACCGTGTCTAACTTTTAGCTCAGGGCTGCCATAACAAAAATGCAGTAAACTGTACGGCTTCAAGAACAGAAATATAGGGCCTGGAGAGGTGGCTCAGTGGCAGGGCACTTGTCCTGGCATGCACAAGGTTCCAGGTTCAACCCTCAGCACTGCATACCCAAATAAATAACGGAAAAACAAAAGTCAGAAGAAAAAAATAATCTTCTGTCTTAAAAAAGAAAGAACAGAAATTTAGCTGGGCACAGTAGCACATGCCTGTAATCCAGCAACTCTGAGAGCTGGGGGAGGAGGATCACAAGTTCAAAGCCAGCCTGGGCAACTTAGTGAGACCCTGTCTTAAAATAAAAAATAAAATAAAAATGGCTGAGGTAATAGCTCAGTGCTAGAGAGCACCCCTGGGTTCAATCTCCAGTATCACCAAAAGAAAAAAAAATTATTTTCCCATAGTTCTGGAGGCAAGTCCAAGATCAAGGCGCTGGCTAATTCAGCTCCCCAGTGAGGACTCTCTTCCTGGCTTGCAGGAGATGCATTCTTTTTTTTTTGAGAGAGAAAGAGAAAGAGAATCAATTTTATTTAGTTTCTCATGTGGGCTTCCTTACTCTGACACTGCTCCAGCCCCAGGAGATGCATTCTTGCTGTGTCCTCATCGCAGAGAGGAGCAGGGAGGATGGGAGCAAGAGCAGAACTGTCTCTTATAAGGACACCTATCCCATTGCATGGTGCCATGCTCCTGGCCTCATCCAAATCTAATCACCTTCCAAAGGCCATAATAACGTTGAAGATTGGGGAGTCAACATGTGGTTGATTTGGGGGAGACACGAGTATTCAGTCTGTAACAGTTCCAAAGCTTCCATCTCCATCTCTGTCTCTACCACCTTTTACATATATTGGTATGTAAATTTATATATAAATATAGAAACAGATATGTTTTCTTTCCTTCTTTCCCCATTTTCTTACACAAAAGGGAGCATAGTACAATCTGGTGCATCTACTAAAAACTGCTGAACTGATGACTTTCGGGCAGCTTCCACCCTGCTATTGCGAACAGCACCATAATGAATAATATTGTGCATATGTTATTTCATGAGTTTGAAGAGTGTCCTTGGAATAGATTTCTAGATGTGGAATTGCTGGGTAAATTGATATGATTTCATCCAGTCCTTTCTTAAGTCTGATCTCAGTCCCTGTTGCTGTGCCGCCTGTCCATCCTTGACCTCCCCTAAGGTCTGTGTCCACTCTTAGACCTCGGCGCCATCTGGCAGTCCTAGGACAGGGGAGGATCAGTAATCCCTCTTTCCCTGCTCTTCCCCTTCTCCAGCTGGATCCTGTTTGATGACAAGAACTTCAAGGGAGACCAGCACATTCTGTCTGAGGGCGAGTTCCCCACTCTCACGGCCATGGGCTGTCTGTCCTCCACAGTCCTGGGCTCTCTCCGGAAGGTGCCCCTGGTGAGTGACTCCAGTTCTAGGCAACTCTAGAGGCAGCGGGAGTCCTGCGGGGAGAACCCTGGGCACAGTGTCACATCTCACTGCCTGGTGACACAGCCCTGCCTTTAAGCATAGATCTGCAAGGACCTAAAGATGACAGTGCAGAGTGGCAGAGCAGTGTGTCCAGATGTAGGAGTGGGCAGGAACAGGAGGGGCTGACTCTCAGGGGTGGGCTGGGGAAAGGACCAGTACTGTCTCGGTAACACTCCATCCCGGGAGGGGTGTCAGGGTGCACTAGGAAGATGGCTGTGCAGCATGACGATGGGAGGCTGCTTCACTGACCCAGAATGAGTGGTGATGTTCTGGATCAGGGAAGAGAGGGACAGAAGTGCCACCCGCCCTATCAGAGCTCTAGGATTGTAGAACCAGGTGACACATAATCAGAATAGCAGCTGCTCAGTGAGCACACGGCCTGTGGAGCTTCCTGTGCACCAAGACCTTTAACCCCCAGCACAGCCCTGAGAGGCATGTTACCATCATTAGATATGGAAACTGAGGCACAGAGCTGGGACAGGCTCAGCAGGTAGCCCCCAGGAAGCCTGGCTCTGCAGACCAAGCCCCTCCCGAGACATGCAGACCTGAGTCTGAAGCCCAGCTTTAGGGCCTCAAGAAAGTGGGTACACCTTCTCCAGCCTCAGTTTCCCCTCTGTTAAGTGGGGATCTTGATAGCACCTACCTCATAGGGCTGTTGAAGTGTTATAATGAGATCAGATAAAATGCTCACCATGGGAGCCCCGAGGGAATGAGCACAGCTGTTGTTGCCAGTGTCATTGTTACAGTTGTTGTCACTGTGAGGATGACAGGGGAGGCCCCAGGTTTCAGGCCTGGCCGTTTACCAGGGAGGATGTCTGAGCTGAGGGGGAAACCGGGGCCTGGTCTGGTGCCTGCTGCCTCTGAGAAAAGGGGGACGCTGTGCTGGTAGTGTCAGGGCCTGCAGTGTGGATCTGGGCCTCACCCCTCCTGCACCCTACCCAGCACTTTTCAGAGCCCGCCATCTTCCTGTATGGTCTTGAGTGCTTCGAGGGGAAGGAGATTGAGCTGGACGGGGAGGTGCGGAGCCTGCAAGCCGAGGGCTTCAACAACCACGTGCTGTCCGTGCGGATCAAGGGGGGCATGTGAGTGTGCCATGTGGAGGCTGTGGGGCTGGTGGCAGTGGTGGGTAAGTAGCAGGGTGGGCAGCCCAGGGGTCTCTTCCCTTCCCATGTCAGCCCCTTCCATGCCAAGTTAGGAAGAGGGACAGTGCGAACTCAGGAGGGTCACTGATTCTCAGGGCTTGGACTCCCCAACCCCATCGGCTTCTCAGGATCCTGCTTTGCCCTGCAAGCCCCTAATCTACTTCCCAGCCTCCTTCTCCTCACCGGGACCCTGAGCCCAAGCAGAGGAGTCCCAGCATGAGAGAAGAGGAGGTGGAGATGGCTCTGACGTCCTGCTCCTCCCTCCCTCTCCCTCTCCCTCTCTCCTTCTCTCTGTTCCTGCCTGTGTCTCTGGCACCTGCTGGGCCCAGCTGGGTGCTGTGTGAGCACAGTGACTTCAGGGGCCGCCAGTGGCTGGTGAGCAGCTGTGAGATCACCAACTGGCTGACCTACAGCGGCACCCAGAGGGTGGGTTCCCTCTACCCCATCAAGCAGGTGAGTGGCACATCAGGAGAAGTGCCCCTCCAGGTCTGTCCCCTGCCTTTTCCAAGCTCAGCATTTATTTATTTATTTATTTATTATTTATTTATTTTTAAGAGAGGACAGTGAGAGAGAGACAGAGAAACAGAATCAATTTTTATTGTTTTTTTTTTTAATGAGAGGGACAGTGAGAGTGAGAGAGAGAATCAATTTTATTTAGTTTTTTTTCATGTGGCTTTCATTGCTCTGAGACTTCATTGGGTACATGGTGCTGGGGTTTGAACTCGTGTACATGTGCATGTACAAGCGCCCAAACCACCGAGCCGCCGCTCCAGCCCCAAGCTCAGCATTTATGTACTTTTATCTCAGTGTTTGCCCCTCCAGCATACTTCTTGCACCATTACCCCCCTGACAGTTTTCTCTAAATCAATTCACTTTTTTTTAACCTTATCCTAAGAAATAATATTCATAAAATCATGACTTGGATACAATTTTTTTCTTAATAGATACAATTAATACATTATCACTGAATTTTCAAAAATCAATCTATCCAAGCCAGGCCTGTAATCCCAGAGATTTAGGAGGCTGAGGCAGGAGGATCGCAAGTTCAAAGTCAGCCTCAGCAACTTAGTGAGGCCCTGTCTGGAAATAAAAAATAAAAAGGGCTGGGGATGTGGCTCAGGGGTTAAATGATGCTGGGTTCAGTCTCCAGAGTAGCTCAGTGGTCCCTGGGTCCAATCCCCAGGACCATCTTCTTCCCACCAAAAATGCTTATCCACACAGGACTGAACATTATCTCCCGTACCACCCCCACTAGTAAGCTCCTCACTGTTGGCCGTGGTGTCTGCACCTGGATGTCTGTCCACTTGTCCAGGCAGACACATGTGCACTTGGCCGTGTGCTCTGTGTATGTGTGAGCGCATACTCGTGGTCTCCTGAGGGTGTTCCTCTGCCTGGGACGTCATTGGTGGCCGTGGGTCTGTGCTCTGGAGGTGACCTCTGCATGTGTACACCCATGGCTTAAGGAATGCTTGTGCCTGTGACCCCACTGATGGCGGGGGTCCATGTGTGTAGCCCCGATATCCACAGACTCTTGTGACATCATTGCTGGAAGAAGTCCTGGAGATTATCTCCAACCCTCAAATTATGTTGATGGGGGAATAAAGTCCCGGCGAAGTGGATAAGGATTTGCTCTGCACTCTTGGGCAAGTCCTGTGCCTCCACGGCCCTTGAAAATGGGGACAGCATGTCATATCATGGGTTTGTTTGAGGACTGAAGATCTATAATGTACGTGGAATCCTTGGAACGGTGCTGGAGCCAGAAGCACTCAACATTAGTTGTGAGGGTTTTTTTGTGTGGGTTTTTTTTTTTTTTTGTACCAGGGATTAAACCCAGGGGCACTTAACCTCTGAGCCATACCCCCAGTCCTTTTTATATTTTATTTATTTATTATTTATTTATTTTATCTTTTTTTTTTTTTAAAGAGAGAGGGACCGTAAGAGAGAAGAGAGACAGAATCAATTTTATTTAGTTTTTCATGTGGCTTTTGTTGCTCCAAGACTTTGCTGTACATGTGGTGCTGGGGTTTGAACTTGTGCAAGCCAGGCAAGCGTGATAACTGCTGAGCCACTGCTCCAGCTCCTTTATATTTTATTTTGAGACAGGGTCTCACTAAGTTACTTAGGGCCTCATTAAGTTGCTGAGGCTGGCTTTGAATCTGTGATCCTCCTGTCTCAGCCTCCCGAGTGGCTGAGGTTACAGATACACGCCACCACACCTGGCTGGGTTGTTCTTATTACTGTTGTTACTGTCACCACCTTCCAAGAGCCCCCGCTGATTTGTGGGAGAGCCAAGTCTAATGTCTGACAGTCCAGTGTCCCCCAACCTGACGACCCCTCTTCAGCATGTGTGGGTGCTTGCATTTCTCTCTGTAAGCTTGTGTGTGCACATCTGTATGCCTGCACCTCTGTCCTTGTAGCAAACGTGCGTACCTGGCATGGAGTACCCTGGGCGGCTCAGGCTGCGTGTTATAGCTGCGTACAGTTTGTGTCTTTTGTGAATTTCTGTGTCACCTCTCTGACCATGGGTATATCTGTCAGCGTGTCCCTCTGTATAGTCCTTGGGTATCTGTGGGCATGGAACTGTGTGTGAGTGCATGTGCCCTCTGTGTGTGTGTGTAAAGAAGGGTGACGATGACACAGGGTCACGGAAACCTAGGGGCAGGAAGGAGGGATCGGGAGCTTGATCCTAAAGGGTCCAGAGTTGGGTGGGGGGCTTCCCTGCCTGGGGACAGCTGACTTTCAATCTTTCCCATTCTCAGCGCAGAGCTTATTTCCGCCTCTGGAATGCAGCTCTGGGGGGCTTCCTGGCAGTGCCAGAGCACGTGGAAGACATGAAGGCAGGCCGGGTGGTGGTCTCCGAGCCCCAGGCTGGAGGCAGCTGCATCTGGTACTATGAGGACGGGCTGCTGAAGAACCAGGTACTGGCTTGGGGCTGGGAAGGGACTCCTGGGTCCCAGGCATTTGCAAACCCACTTTGGTCATCCCAGTGCAATGAGGGAATGACCTACGGGACCCTGGGGAGGAACAGAATGCAGGCCTGGACCCCTGGCAAGTCTTGCTTTCCTTGGGGCCTCAGTGTGCAAAACAATAGTTGTCCCAGATGCTTCTAAGGGACCCCCCAGCTCTGATGTCCTGCGTGAGAACTTGACTCCTGCTAATGAAGATAGGCTCGCTCCACAGCTTCCTGGGCACCCACCCTGTTCCAGGCGCTGGGACTACAGTAGTCAGAAGACAGAAAGACTTGCGTCTCCGGAAGTTTACATCCTCCCGAGGAGAGACAGAAACAAATGAGCAAAATGTCTTATTTTAGGCGAAGAAAAGTGCAATAGAGGAAGGATAAATCAAGGACAGAGGATAGGGAGTTTCAGGTAGCTCTCATAAGGGATGCCCTTCCTGAGAAGATGGCATTTGAAGGAGGCAGCTATGCAGATGTCTGATGGTAGAGGGAACAGTAAGTGCAAAGGCCCTGAGATGCAAACAGAATGAAGTGAGTGAGGGAGAAGCAGGAGATGAGGTGAGGATTAGGAGGAGTGTAGGTCTTTATAGGTTATTGTTCGTTTTTGCTTTTTACATGGAGAGGAAATGCTGGCTGTGTGCCAGGTGCCGTATTAAGCCTTTTTTTTTTTTTTTTAAAGAGAGAGGGACAGTGAGAGAGACAGAGAAAGAAAGAAACAACTTTATTTAGTTTTTCACATGGTTTTTATTGCTCCAACACTTAGTTGTGTACGTGGTGCTGGGGTTTGAACCCTGGTCCTTGTGCTTGCCAGGCAAGCACTGAAACCACTGAGCCACCACTCCAGCCCCGGTATTAAGCCTTTTACATGAATGCTTCCTGTAATCCTTGGAGAATACTATTAACAGCTCCTATTATACTCTGCTTTTTGTAGGTGAGGATATCAGAGCACAGAGAAGTTAAGTAATTTGCTGAAAGTCACACAGCCAATAACTGTAGAGATTTATCTGATGCTAAAACCTATGTACTAGGGGAGCTAATACGTTCCCCGCCTTTTTATGGTTTCTCATGTTAAGTCCTCAAAAAAAAAATAGTATTCAGGGATACCTATCTTTAAGAAAACCGAAACTCAGAAGAATTAAGAGATTTGTCTAGGACCACAGTCCATAAACCCAGGATTCAAACTCCAATATATTGGGTATGGTAGAGTCCCTGTGGGAAAAACAGTGCCTGATGACCTCCTGGGGCCTCAGGTGGCCCCCACCATGAGCTTGCAGGTGATTGGACCTCCCAGTCCTGGTTCCAAGGTGGTGCTCTGGGCTGAGAGCCGCCTGCCACGGCAGACTTGGAGCATCAATGAATTGGGCCACATCTGCAGCCAGATGTTTGAAGGCCGGATCCTGGATGTGAAAGGTAACATGGGTGGTAGGTGTGGGAGGGAGTCGAGGGCAGCGTTATCCTTAGCTTTCTCTGACCATCTCTGAATCTCTCATCCCCTCCCAGGTGGCCGAGGCTATGACCGGGACCATGTGGTGCTATGGGAAGTGGCCAAGGACAGGGCATCCCAGATCTGGACCATCCATGTGCTCTGAGCCTCCCTTTTCCTCCAGCTTGGGAGGCTTTGCTGGGATGCCATTGCTCTTACAGGTTTTTTGTTGCAACATAAGCTATTTTCTACCATGCTGCTAGATGTCTTTCTTTGTGCACCTTGATATTTGGGGTCAGGGGTCAGGGATGAGGATCGGCCTTTTCGTTTTCATACCAGGAATTGAACCCAATGGCGCTTAACCACTGAGCCACATCCCCAGCCTTTTTTATTTTTCATTTTGAGACAAGGTTTCAGTAAGTTGCTGAGGCTGGCTACAAACGTGTGATCCTCCTGCCTCAGCCTCACTGGGATTACAGGCATGGATTACAGGCTGGGTCCCAGCTTCTACTGATCTTTTCCCCCTACAGGCTGGCTGGCTTCCTTCCACTGGGTGAGGTTGGGGAGGTTGTTGGGCCAGGATGTAAGGCCTGCCTCTGTCACCAGAGGGAGCCTGGGACTCGATTAATTGGTGCATGTGGGCCTCTGTGCAGTCAGTCACCCAAATGATGTGTTCTGACCCTGTCCCAGAGATTTCTCCCCTGCCCCCGCATGCCCCAGGTAGTCCCATACTAGGGGACCCCCACCCCAGTACCTGGGTGTTCTCAGAATGACAGATTCAGGTCTGGCACTGGGCTGTGGGGACTTAGACACCATACAAGCCTTGAGGTCCTCACTGTCAGGGAACACGGTCCAGTGGGGGATTCTGATGCTTAGGATAATACAGCAATGAAGGGAAGAGTTTGAGTGGAGGGGTGCACGGAGTGGCTGCCTCCCTCCTGGAGGAGAAGCCCCTCAGCTGACGTCACAGGATCAGGAGGGGTTGGCCAGACTAGACGGTGCAAAGGAACACAGTTCAGGGATGCAGACAATCCAGGGGTGAGGACATTGGGGTTCAGCACGTGTGGGCACAGTGGGCTGGGCAAGAGAGATGAAGATGACCATATCCCAAAGATCCTGTCCTCGGGGCTCCTCCACCTTCCTCAGGCTTTTCTCCAAGGCTGGAGGTTTGGTCTCAGTTAAAGAAGCCAGCCCAGTGGACAGGGTGTAGGAGAGGATCGGCACCCTGTGCCCCTAGATCTGGGGCTACTTTTCAGCCCCCTGGTAGAAGTTCTCAGGAAGAGGAAGAGACAGGAGGGGGCTGCTCTGGGGCTCCAGACACCAACCTGGCAGACCCAGGAGGGTGAGTGGAGTAACTGTTTGCTTCCTGCCTTCCCAGCCCCGGGGTGAGGGGGACATCGACAGCCACATCTTTAATCCTCCTCGGGCCTGCAGTAGTCAGAGATCTAAGGACAGTGGCTCCAAAATAGGGGTGGGTGGTGTCCCTGGAACTGGGGATCTTCCCAGTTCTGCCATTCTGAGGATATCCAGGTACTAGGGTGGGATATCCTCTAAATCTGGGGTTTTCCAAGGTCTGGGGAGTGGAGTGGTGGAATATCTGGGACTGTCACCCCCAAACACAGGGACAGGTGAAGTAAATGCCACTGAAGGGGACAGTGAGGATAGAGGTTTCTGGGTCTTGTCTCCGCAAGGTGATCCTAAGGAAAGGGTCCTGTGCAGTGGACTTCGGGGTAGGCAGCTGGCGGGGGCACCTGGCATCACTTTTCCTGCTGATAAGTGCGTAGGAAGCTCCTTGGTGCATGCAAACACGGCCCTGGGGCCTGGGGACGTCCGGTGACTACATGCAGGGCCGCTCCACAGACATGGATGACTTTATTGAACCCCAGCTTGCCCCTTCACATCAGCACCTCCCATTTTGGCCATTGCCTGCGCGTCAATTTCCGCCACTTGGGATCTCTGGCATGAACCCCTCCTGAGGATTGGCGGGGGTGGGGGAAGGGGTTCTCTGGCCAGTGATGGCGGCAGCTGTTTCAGGGGGCTGTCACCTCAGCTGAGGTACAAGAGATGGATGAGGGTGTTGGTCAAGAAGAAAAGGAAGCCGCTGCCACCATCCACGTTCCTGACAGCTGGGGTCCCACTCGCTTCCCCTTTCTTGTTGGTCTTGGGTGTGGCGGTGGTCTTGGGTGCAGCGCTGGTCTTGGATGCGGCGCTGATGCCGGTGCTGGAGCTGGCCGTGGTTCCGGCACTGGTCCCCTCATCTCCCAAGACTCCGGTTTGTATCTGCAAGAGGAGAAGTGGTGGGGGGTGGGGGTGGGAGGATGCTCGGGGGTATTTATTTAATTTTGGTACTGGGCATTAAACCCAGGAGTGCTGGGGAAAACACTGAGCTGCATCCCCAGCCCTTTTTGTTTATTTTTATTCTGAGACAGGGTCTCATTAAGTTGCTGTGGCTTGAACTTTTGATCCTCCTGCCTCAGCCTTCTGAGTCACTGGGATCACAGGAGTACGCCACCGTGACAGGCTCAGGGGGCTTTTGAATGTCATGTTTGTTAAGAATGAGTTCTCCTGTATCCCTCTGCCACAGGCTCTTCCTGCCTTGACAGGTGATTCCACCCCACCCCCAAACTTCCTGTCACCTCTCCTAGTTCCTGCATCGTGGAGGGGCACAGAGGATCCCCAGCCCTTGACCTTACTTATCCTGCAGGAGGTTTAGCTTCAATGGGCCTCAGTTTCCTTGTCTCCTGAATGGAGAGAAAAGTCCATCACAGTTGAAGGGTGATAAGAGACAGGGCCAAGTGGGAAGGCCCTGGGCAAAGTATGGGTGGGTGGATGGAGTGGTGGCAGTGGCCAGTTGGTGACAAGCTGTCCTTGATGCTTGATGGAGCAGCAACTGAAGCTACTCTTAATGGAAATTAAGCTGTTTCTGATGGTCACCAAGCTGTCCTTGATGGTTGATCAAGCTGTTCTTGATCAAGAACTTGATGGCTCCTGTCTCCTATGTTAACAAGGACCCTGTGAGCACATGGGATGTCACCAAAGCTGCCTCCTGGGATCGCAGTTGCTTTTGAGTCTGAATGGTACACTTGTGTCCTCTTTGCATTCCTCACCCCCAGGCCTCTCCTGCACAGACAGGGCCCCCTCCCAACAGGACCATCCTCACTCAGGGGCTGTCTTCCCACATTTTTTAATTCCCTAGCATTGCACAACACCCCTGGGAGCCTCTATGTCTGGCACCCTTAAGGTGTCGCAGATGTGAACACGGGTTTCAGCTCAGGGACAGTCCTTGAGCAATCTGACCACAGTCAGAAGGGCTGGAAGCTTGGGTGGGCAGGCTCCCTTGATCCCTGGTTCCCTGCTGGAACCTGCCTGCCTCTGCTTCTGCTAGAGAAGGCCAGGCACTCAGGAGTGTTGGTCAGGCAATCCTGAGGGTGGAGCTGAGGACTGTGAGGGACTTCTCCTACCTGAGTCAGAACCAGGAGACTGAAGGTGAGTAGGAGGAAAAAGCTGTTCATCCTGAGAGGATCTTTCTGGGCTCTCTTGATTGCAGCAGTGGGAGATGAGCTCAGAGCTGTCTGCAGGCCTCCTTGGGCTTAGCTGCTTTAAACCCTGAGATGGGGAGGTGTGGAGGGCAGTGGGGAGGAAGGAGGGGCTATGGGTGCTGTGGAGGGGGAGATGGGAGCCACTTCCTTCCTACAGGTTAGGGGTGAATGAAGCCAGGCTCTAGGTTCCAGGGCCCTGCAGATGATGAGCTACAGATAGGGCGCGATCCACTCCCCAGGGGACCACATGCCAACTCTGTGTCCCCAGGCCTTTAACAAAACAGATGCCAGAGGCTTAAATGCAGTAATAACCTTTTTTATTTTTATTTTTTTTAAGAGAGAGAGGGACAGTGAGAAAGAGAAAGAGAATCAACTTTATTTAGTTTTCATGTGGCCCTCGTTGCTCCGATCTTTCATTGTGTATGTGGTGCTGGGGTTTGAACCTAGGTCCTTGCACATGCTAGGCAAGCGCCAGAACCACTGAGCCACCCCGCTCCAGTCCAATAACCCATTTTTAAAAAGCCAACACTAATAAATATTTAAATGGTTTATGGAGTTCCCCCCTCCCCCAAGATTAGAGTGAGAGCCATATGATCCTGCTATTCCTCTCCTGGGTATTTTTCCAGGGGATTTAGAATCAGCACATTACAGTGACACAGCAAAATCCATGTTCATAGCAGCTCAATTTACAATAGCTAAATTATATAGAAACAGCCCAGATGCCCGTCTCTGGATGAATGGATCCAAAAACTGTGGTACTTATATACCATGGAGTTTTACTCAGCAATTAGAAACAGTGATATCACAGCCTTTGAAGGTAAATGAATTGCTATGGAAAAAATGCTGAGTGAAGTCAGCATAACCCAAAGAACCAAGGGTCGAATGTCTCCACTCATCTGTGGAGGCTGGAGCTGGACCCTGGCCATTGAGAAGGGAGGTCAAGTCTCATGTTTTAAATCCTGAAAAGCTGTTGTGACCCACAGCCTAAGGCTTTCATAGAGATGTATTGGGGGGAGGGATAAGGGTGGGTAATTGGGGGGGACTCAGGGGTAAGTCTAATTTTCAGAATTTATGTATATATATTATATTGTTTTGCTGGAAGCAAGTCTGATTGTTCAACAAATAAAAAATTTTTTAAAGAGCAGTCAGTGAGAAAGAGAAAGAAGCAATTTTTATTTAGTTTTTCATATGACTTCCATTCCTCCAACACTTAGCTGTGCACGTAGGTGCTGGGGTTCGAACTCAGGTACTTGCACATGCCAGGCAAGCACTGCAAACACTGAGCCACCGTTCCAGCCCTGCAACAAATAAATTTCTTAAAAAAAAAAGTTTAGAGTGAGAGAGAGGAGCTGAAGGAAAGATTGTCGTGTCCTGAGATTTTGAGGAAAGGTGGTGGATGGACTACTGATTGTGCATGAAGGCTTGGGGAATCTCGGGTTACGAAGGGGTGGGAGGTTTTTGGGAAAATGATGCAGCACTGGATTAGCTCTGCGCCAGGCCTGTCATTTCCTCTGGAGCTTAGGTTCCTCATTTCAAGTGAGAAGACTGAAATGGATTATTTCTGAAGTTTCTTCAGACCCAGTATTTTGTGATTTGTGTAAAGAAACTAGCAGTCAAGTTGTCTCAATCTGGGATGGACGGGAGGGAAGTTAGTGGAGGGACTAGCAGGTGGCCAAAGTGCTATGGACAGGATTTGTTTGGTGGATCATAAAGTCCCAGCTAGGGGTCAGTGATGGGATTGTCCCCTACGAAGGGTCTCAGGAATTCCTGGAGTGAAGGGGGAACTCGACCAGCAGGGCGCTTGACTTACTTTATGGAAAAGGATTTTAGCACCTGCCAAAGGCCTAGACAGAAGTTCACTTAGGAAAGCAGAGATGTGTTCCAGGGAGAAGGGGCCAAACTCAAGAGAGAGACCCCCTGGGGTAAAGAAGGAGCACACACTCTCACTATCTGCAGAGGGAGAGGCAGGAACCCGTTGGTGTGGGGTGTTAATATTTATAGAAGGATGTTGCTAGGCGCTGGCCTACAGGTGGGGCCAGGGAAGAGCTACACAATTTCTGCCACTCTTCCTTGGGCTTCACCCTCCTGTTAGCCTAGGGTATGGGTCAAGGGCATGTTGCTCAAGAGTTGTTCAGCTGTTCATGGGTGCTATTTGAACTTCGGTGGTTTATGGGTGTTTCCTTTGGGACTCAGTATCTCCTCTTATTCCCAAATTAGTATCCCAGGATGAATCCTAGAGCTGTCTGGATGGTGCTCCGTGGTACCCATTCTCTCACTTTATTCTCAGTGATGTTGAGCCTTGGGTTTTATAATTATACCCACTTGACTGATGAACAAACTGAGGCTCAGATATGAAGTGACATTTAAGGTTGTAAATGGTGGAACCACTCTCATTTAAACTTGAGTCTAGGTCTGTCTGAAGCCACAGCTACCCCTAAGCTACATCCCCCGCCCTTTTAACTTTTAGTTTTGAGACAGGGCCTTGCTAAGTTCCTGAGGCCAGCCTTGAACTTATGCTCCTCCTGCCTTAGCCTCCTAAATTTTTGGGAGCACAGGTGCACGCTAGTGCATGGCGCATCAATTAAGTCTTGATTTTTTATTGAGTTTTTCACATGGCTTTTGTTGCTCCGCGACTTCGTTGTATATGTGGTGCTGGGATTTGAACACGCATACTTGTGCCTGCCAGGCAAGTGCCATAACCACTGAGCCACCGCTCCAGCCCCAACTCTTGATTTTCTATCCTCCTGTTCCCCAGAACCCAGGAATTGTCTCTGCAGCCCAGCTCCTGCCTCACCTACCTCCCTGGCTTAGTTTATCTGGTGTCTTATTTATTTACTTGCCAGATGGCAAAGGGGACTTCCCTGAACTTCCCTTCTATTAGGGTCTTATGTCAAAAGCCTAGATATAAGACCTGAGTGAGTTTCAAGAGCCTCCCGCTCAAAAGACAAAAAATGAGGGTCAAGGGCAGGGGAGAGAAAGGCAGGAAGTGGAGGGGTGGCAGGGAGGGAAGTGAGGGAGCCCCCAGTCATCTGTCTGTTCCTTCCTCCTCCTGTCCCTCAAGTTCTCAGCTGCCTAGGTGGGGGTGGGCCAATGATTCTGGGGGCTTCTGCAAGCCAGGGAATTGAAGATGAAACAAGGGCACTGGTGCAGGGGACAGGAGGCCCAAGATTGCTCTTCAGAAGACTGTCCCTGTCACTCTCGGCAATCTTTCTTGTGAAGAAGTGGTTGGAGGGGCTGAGCCCTAGGGTACGGACACACATGAGGGGATGCAGACGCCAGACTTAGGTTTATTATTTATTTATTTTATTATTGTGTATGTGTGTGTGCTGGGGATGGAACCCAGAGCCTTCTGCGTGCTAAGCAGGCGCTCTACCACTGAGCTATGCTCCCAATCCCCTCTCTGCCAGACTTAAATACAGACTTCAGCATTTTTTTGCAAAGCCCCAAAATTTCCTTTCTACATCCTGAGTCCGCTGAGATGTGACACTGAGCTGCTGCTGCTGTGAGGGTATTGGAAGGGTTTGTAATGGTCACTAGGACTTGGGGCATGGAGGGGCATCTGGTGTTTGCCTGTCCCTGAAAATGTAGCTGCTCAGATGTCTGGACAACGTCTGCATAGACAGAACCCTAGTCACCAAATTAGAGAGCTCTACGAAATCCCCATTTCTCAGATGGGAAATCAAGGCTGGGACCAGAGCCTAGATCTCCCAGTGCCTGCGCTCCATTGCATGGCTTCTCCAAACAACTAGAGAGAAGGGAAATCCCAGGCCACACTGCTGGACTCAACCCCTCAGGGTTGACACTGGAGGCCCTGGCCTTCCTGGCAAGCCTCACACCAAGCTCCCTAACCGCCCGCCCCTAGCAAACACCACATCCTAACTCAGCCACATCCGTCTCGCATGCCCGGTGGCCCAGCTCCCTTACACCCCACCTTTCCTCTGCACTGAGAGCCCGCCCCAGTCGCTGAACCCGCGGACTACTCCTTTGTTACTTTTCAGAAGCCCCTTCCCTGGGGGACCTTCCTCCTCCCCTAGGAAACTCCTTCGCAGATGGAGAGGTGCTCCTCCACCTTCCAAGAGCCCTTCTGCTGATGCGGCTCTGAAGATGTGGTTAGTCCAGGACTTCCCACCTCTGCTGCCCTGCGCAGCATGCACACGGCACGCACAGCACAAGGTCATGGCATGTGGCGCACATGGTACGCACGGCACATGGTGCACACGGCACACAGCACATGGTCATGGCACACGGCGCACATGGCACAAGGTACGCACGACACATGGCACGCACGGCACACATGGCACATGGTATGTGGCACACACACCACACACAGCACACACGGCACGCACGGCACACGGTACATGGTGCACACAGCACATGGCACGCATGGTGCACACAGGACACATGGCACATGGTACACACAGCACACCCCACACCTGGCGATGCTGCACAGAGCAGACACAGCACATGGCACACGCACAGCATGGCCACATCCATCCATTCAGCAGGCGGTTGTTATGGGGCCACCACAGGCTCCTCTGGCAGTTCTCTCTCTCGCCTGAGAGAGGGGAGCCTTCCATCAGGACTGCTTTCCCCCCTGAGAGCATTTGTCACTTCCAGAAGAGAGAACTAGAAACTGAGCCAAGCTCAGGCACAAGGGAGAAAAGCTGTAGGTCAGGACCCCTGAAGGGAGGCCCTGACAAACTGCCCCGCTGGGCTTTGGGTTGGGACCACGAGGGGTTACACTTGAGGAATTAACACGGAACAGGGAAACCACAGCCCTTTCCACACAGAAATCCAAGGCAATGTGGCCAAGCAAAACAAGAGAAGCAACAGAGTTTCACGGACGATCCAGATAACGGAATTATCAATGCAACTTTCAAAGTACCATGCTGCGTATGTTCAGACACACAAGGCAAGACAGAGAGCTGGAACATATATATGTGTGTGTGCATGTATATATATCGTACTTGGCGTTTAGCCCAGGAGCACTAAGCACTGAGTCTCATCTCCAGCCCTTTTTATTTTTTATTTTGAGACAGCCACCATGCTTGTGAGAATTGGAAAACATAGGGGAATAAAATGGAAATTCCAGAACTGAGAAATACAATAACAGAAATGAAGAACTTGATGTCAGGCGTTGTGGTCCATGCCTGTAATCCCAGCAGCTTGGGAGGCTGAGGCAGGAGGATTGCAAGTTCAATGCCAGCCTCAGCAGCTGAGTGAGGCCCTAAGCAACTTAATGAGACCTATCTCAAAATAAAAAAATGAAAAAGGCTGGGGATGTGACTCAGTAGTTGAGCGCCCCTGGGTTCAATCCTAAGTACCCACCCCTCAAATGGGGAAAGACAAGAAGCAGTTATGAGGAAGTGAGGAGGGTAATGAGAAGAGAGAAATGGGGAGGTAAGTGGTCAGGTCGGGCCACTGGAGGAAGTGTTTGATTTCAGACCTGCAGATTAGTTTCCCCATTCCAGTCTCACAGCCCTTTTTGATGACTCCCAGGGCCTAATTCCTCCTCGGACAGGTATTCAGTGTGCGCTGTTCATTGACAGAGTGGAATACAGCAGGACTGGAGAGAGAAGGGAGCTGCAGTCCAAACTACAGCATGACCTGCCCTGAATCTCCATCCTTACTAAGATGGGGCTTTCACCCAATAACGCCATAGAGCACTTGGGGTCAATCTTCATCTGTGCATCCAGGGATTGTACGTAGGGGCTATATCACCACTGAGCTATATCACAGCACCCCCCCCTTTTTTTTTTAAAGGAGAGGGACAGAGAGAGAGAGAGAGAGAAAGAAAGAATTAATTTTATTTAGCTTTTCATGTGGCCGTTGTTGCTCCGACTCTTTGTTGTGTACATGGTGCTGGGGTTTGAACCAGCATCCTCATGCTTGCCAGGTAAGCGCCATAACCACTGAGCCACTGATCCGGCCCTTTTTAATTTTTTTGTTTCAAGACAGGGTCTCACTAAGTTGTTTTTTTTTTTTTTTAAAGCCTTGCTCATTCACTCTTTCAGTGAATTTATTATGTTAGCTTTTTGAGGTCATGACCAAATTGCCTGATAAGAACTTGGAGGAGGAAAAGTTTATTTTAGCTCACAGTTTCAAAGGTTCAGTCCGTAGTTGGCTGACTCCATTGATCTGGACCCCACAAGAGGCAGAACATCACGATAGGACACGGTGGAGGGAAGCTGCTCAGCTCATGGAAGCCAAGAAGCATGTGGCAGAGTGAGAGAAGCCAGGGACAAAATATAATCCTCACAGGGCATGCCCCTGGTGACCTACTTGCTCAGTCAAGCCCCACTTGCTATAGTTACCACCTAGTAATTCATTCAAATTAATAATCCATCACATGGAAATATCCACCGAGTAGGAGTAGGTTACAACTCTAACGATCTAATCATTTCACGTTTGAACTTTCCCTGCATTGCCTCGTGAGCTTTTGGGGGGACACCTCATATTTAAATCACAACATTTATTGACACCTCCTGTGTGGTAGGTAAGATGAACCAGTAGGGATCCCTTCCCTTGAATTCACTGTCCAAGAGGGGCCCCTGACTGATACTAACAAGGCCCAATGAGAAATGCTGCGGAGCTTCAGAGTGGAGAGAGTGGTTCTGTTTGGGGGAGGTGGAGGTGAGTCAGGGATGGTTTTGTGGAGGAGGGGATGTTTGAGTTGGCTCTTGAAGAAGTGGGGGTTATTTTTTTTTTCCCAAGGGGAAAAGGCAAGGGAGAATGTTCCCATTGGAAGGGAAGCTGAGACTTGGGAAAGAGCATGATGATTTATGGAGCATGAGAAGGCAGGCCTCAGAATAGGAAGGCTGAGGCTGGGGCGGTGGCTCAGCAGTAGAGCACTTGTCTGGCAGGCCGGAGGACCTGGGTTCAGACTCCAGCACCACAGACACAACTAAGTGTCGGAAAAACAAAAACCAGATAGAAAAAAAAAAAGGAATGGGAAGGCTCCAAGTATCATGCTAAGCTGGAGGAGGGACGGCTTCATCAAAGGTGGTGGCAATGCTGGAGGAAAAGACAGGAAGCGGGGAGGGAGACATAGCTGGATTTTTATTCTGAGGGGATCCATGGGCTTGGAGGCTCCCTCCCCCCTTTATTATTTACTTTTCCCTTCTGACCTGCTAAGACCCAATAAACTCTCTCTCTCTCTTTCTTTTTTAAAGAGAGGGAGGGACAATAAGAGAGAGAGAGAGGGAGAGAGAGAGAGAATCAACTTTATTTATTTTCCATGTGGCTTTTGTTGCTCCGCCACTCTGTTGCGTACGTGGTGCTGGGGTTCGACCCTGCATCCTTGCATGTGCCAGGCAAGCGCTGTAACTGTGAGCCACCTCTCCAGCCCCTCACGTCTCTGCTTTACTGATCTGGGAAGAGGTTGGAAAACTGCAGGAGATGAGCAGGAAGAAGCAGCTAGTAAGTACAGAACCATCCTCACAGAGTTGTTGAACCCTGCTGGTCTGTGCTGCAATGCATCTTCAGGAAATCATGGCATTATTATTTTCCGAGTTTTTCTGGTGATGATGTATACTTTTATAATAAGGCTCTGACTTCCCCTGATGAATGTTATTTAAAATAAAACAAACAAGCTGACCCGCCAAGTTGGAGGGCTCCAATCGCCCTCCCAGGAAGTGGGTGTTCCCGGAAGGTGTGACTGCTGAAGGCCCTGGGCAGGAGGGAGGTGGGGTAAATCCTCATGCCTGGTAAGCGCCACACTGGGGGTCCTTGCCAACATTCATGAGCAAGGTGATAGTAGGAGCTGCTCTTCTCCCTGCCTGAGATTCCTCTACAACCCTCCAAGAGCCTTGGCCCCAGCATGACCTGCCACTTCCTCATCATATAGCTCAAGCTTCAGGAGTTTTCTGGGAGCGGTTTGCAACACCTGTCCTCCGTTCAACTTCAAGGCACACTTTCCCCCCAAGCCCTCACTCGGAGGTGGGCCTGGACTGCAAGCTGGGCTCACTGTTGCCTGCCTATTTGCTCAAGTGGGACTTTACAGAAAGAGCAGACAGTTCTGGGTTTGAGAGTCCGCTTCAAACGCCTCCCTCCTGGGTAGTTTTCTACTCTCTGAGCATCCATTTTCTCATCTGTAAATCACATCATGTTGGCATCAGGTATTGGGAAGGGGCTCAGTGCCTGGCAGGTCTCCTTGGCTGCTTTTCTTTTGTAAAAGAGAGAGGGAGAGAGAGAGAGAGGATCAACTTTATTTAGTTTTGCATCTGGCCTTTATTTCTCAGGCACTTAGTTGTACATGTGGTCCTGGGGTTTGAACCCAGGTCCTTATGCATGCCGGGCAAGCACTCTTAACTGCTGATCCACAGCTCCAGCCCCTCTCTTCAGCTTCTAATTGGTATGCAAAGAAAGCCCTAGAGTCTCTTCCCTCCATTCTCTTTCTCACTGTCCCTCTCTTAAGAGAGAGAGAGAGAGAGAGAGAGAGAAAGAAAGAGAGAATCAACTTTATTTAGTTTTCCATCTGGCCTTTGTCTCTCCGACCCTTAGTTGTGTATGTGGTGCTGGGGTTTGAACCTGTGTCTTCTTGCATGCCAGGCAAGTACTCCAACTGCTGAGTCATGGCTCCAGCCCACAGCTGGAAGTCTTGAGAGGAAATGAACAGCAGGAAATGCTTTTGAAAATGTAGTCAGTATAGGTGTTTTGACAGGTCCTTTGCATTATCCCATTTGATCCTAATAGCAACCCTGAGGGGTAGATAGTATCCCATTTTACAGAGGGAAAACTGTGTCCAAGGACACAGTGAGGACTTCCTGATGCCAAAGTTCATGCCTTTAGTTGCTCTGGTGACTTGAGGCTAATCCAATATCTCGGTTTTACCTATGAGGTTCAGGGAGGGGAAATTATTCGTCAAAAGGGGAGCACTTACCCAATTCATGTGTGCGCGCGCGCACACACACAACCCTGGGTTTTTTACTTTTTTTTTTTTTAAGAGAGAGTGAAAGAATCAATTTTATTTACTTTTTCATCTGGCCTTTGTTTCTCAGTCACTTAGGTTTGAACCGGGGTCCTTGTGCATGCCAGGCAAGGGCTCCATCTGCTGAGCCACCGCTCCAGCCTGTTTTTGTCCTTCTTGTATTGGGGTTGAACCCAGGGCCTCACACACGCTAGGCAAGCACCCTACTGCTAAACTGCACCCTTAGCCGTTTCTATTTTACTTTTGAGACAGGATCCCTCTATTTTCCCCAGGCTGACCTCAAACTTGTGATCCTCCTGCCTCAGCCTCTGGAGGAACTGGGATTACAGCTGTGCCAACCATGCTGGGTTAGGAACTAGAATCTGACCTTTCCCTTCAAGGAAAGAAATCAGCAGAGCG
Organism: Aplodontia rufa; assembly: GCA_004027875.1. Taxonomy (NCBI): domain Eukaryota; kingdom Metazoa; phylum Chordata; class Mammalia; order Rodentia; family Aplodontiidae; genus Aplodontia; species Aplodontia rufa. The sequence goes on along the minus strand of PVKS010007061.1, from coordinate 31,332 downwards.
CAGTGACGGGGGAGACTGAGGTAGGAGGTGCCAGCCTGGGCAATTTAGTAAGACAGGGGGACGTAACTCAGCGGTACAGTGCCCCTAGGTTCAGTCCCCAGTACTCGAAGGAATAAAAGAAAAAGTGAAAAGAAAAGAAACATTAACTACCTGCATCATTTCAATGCACACTTACAACAGTCCTCACGAAGTACTGAACTGATCGGATGGGGAAACAGATGCTCAGGGACAAATAATCTGTCCCCCACTCCCCATATCAACTTAGTGCCTAGGCGCGGTGGTGCAAGCCTGGAATCCTAGCAAAACAGGAGGCTGAGACAGGGGATCAACTTAGCAACTTAGCGAGCCCTAAGTAACTTAAAAGCAAGGCCCTGTCTGAAAATAAAAAAATAATGAAAAACAGGCGGGGAACGTAGTTCAGTGGTAAAGTGATCCTGGGTTCAATCCTCAGTTCAAAAAAAAAAAAGAAAAGAAAACGTGAAAAATCAATTTAACACAACAGTGGCAACGTCAGGGTCACGCACTAAGGTCTACAGGCTTCCAGCAGTTTCATGAACCTAGCTGCAGAATCTTGCCTTGGAGAATGAGCCCTGCCTCTCCCGGGACCTGGAGTCGGCACCGAGCTGTGGCTTCTGGGCTTTGCAGCTTGGCCGAGAGCCTGGGCGCCAGCGCCTTCGCGCACAGCCTCTGCACCCGCCTCCGCTGCCTGCTGGTGGTTCAGCGACCCTGCTCCTTTCTCGGAGGGGGTCGGGGAGGAGTGATACTGGGGATTGACCCCGGGGGCGCCTAGCCCCTGCGCCGCATCCTCAGACCTTTCAATGCTTTCTTTTGAGACGGGATCCTGCTAAACTGCTGAGGCTGGCCCCGAACGTGCCATCCTCCTGCCCCAGCCTCCCAAATCGCTGGGCCTCCACGCATGTGCCCCCGCGCCCGGCTCAGGGACCCTTTCTCGAAATAGCCAATGAGAAGTGCACGGTCCCTGGTCGCCTGGGAAACCGCGTGACAACAAGATGGCGGCGCCAAGGGACGGCTCGCTGGCCCTGCCTGGTGAGTCCCGGCCCAGGGTCTTTTGCGCCCGGAGTTCCCCAGCGGGCTGGGCCCGAGCCCCTGAGTGCCCCGAGGGCCGGCGACCGTCCCTCCGCGGGCGCCCCGAGACCCGGCCGCGGCTCCGGGACCGTGCGCTCCGGGACCGTGCGCGGAGGCGGAGGGGAGGCGGCGTCGCGGCTGCCCGGGCGGGGTCGGTCGCGGTGGACGTGGCGCCGCGAGAGCGGCCCGCCGGGGATTTGGGAGGCGAGGCTTGCGCAGCCCGGCTGGGTCCGCGCTGGGGCGCCGGGCGCGGGTGGCGAGCAGCCCGGGGAGGCGGGGCGAGGGGAGCCGGACGCCGCCCCGACTCCCGCCCCTGGGCTGCGGCGGCGCGGGACTGAGAGGGACGGAGCCGCTCCTCCTGCAGCCGTCGCCCTGCCCTGGAGCCCCCAGAAGGAAGCGGGTACGCGTGGCTCTGTCCACAGGTCCTCCCAGTCTGAAGCCGGAGCCCTCTGCCCCAGGACCCCCCACCCCGATGGGGTGACCTGGCCTCTGTCCCCGTAGGTCCCCCTAAGCCATGGGAAGGCAAATCTGGAGCAGAGTGAGGCTGGAAGCAGGACAGGCAGTGAGGGGCCACTGTGCAGCGAGCGTCCCACTAGGTGGCCAGCAGTGGGCATGGAAGGGGAGCTGTGTGGGAGACTGCAGAGCTGAACCTGCAGGGTTTGGTGGCCGAAGGGATAAGAGGGGAGGACGGAGAGAAACATTTGGTGGTTGGATGATGGGGATCCATGTAAAAAGCGGAAGACGCAGGAGCTGATTTTGTGGGGAAATGTATTTGGTTAGGGAACTTTTTTTTTTAAATCTCTAAAGCAGCTTTATTGATAAATAACTCATACATTTCGCCTCTTTAACGTATAAATTTCGATAATTTTTATAGTATATTTCATTTATGTAGTTGAATCTATAAAGACAGAAAGCAGATTAGTGGCTGCCTAGGGCTGACTGGGGGAGGGGAGTGAGGACTGGACTGGGGTGGACGTGGAGGTGACCGCTAAAAGGTACAGGGCTGGCCCAGTCGGTGGTGCATGCCTGTAATCCCAGAGGCTCTGGAGGGGGATCACAAGTTCAAAGCCAGCCTCAGCAATGTAGCTGAGGCCCTGTCTCCAAATAAAAAAGTAGAAGGGCTGGGGATGTGGCTCAGTGCTTCAGCGTCCCTGGGTTCAACCCCCATACTAAAATAAATAAATAAAACAATAAATAAATAAATAAATAACAGGGTTTTTCGTTTATTTGGTTTGTTTGTATTGGGGATTAAACCAGGGAAGCTTCACCACTGAGCTATATCTCCAGGGTTTTTTTTTTCCAGGTGTGTGTGTGTGTGTGTGTGTGTTTGTGTACACCAGGGATTAAACCCAGGGGTTCTTAACCACTCAGCCACATACCCAACGCTTTTAATTTTTTTTTTTTTTTTTAGACAGGGTCTGGCTAAGGTGCTGAGGCTGACCTCCAACTTGCAATTCTTCTATCTCAGCCTCCCAAATTGCTGGAATTACAGGTGTGCACCACCACACCTGGCTACAGTTCTTTTTATGCTGATGAAAATGTTCTAAATTTGTGCTGACCTTTGCTCAACCCTGTGAATATACCAAAAACTTAACTCTACCCTTTAAAAGGGTGAAGTATGTGAATTAAGTCTCCAGCTATTTTTTTAAAATATATATAGTATGATTCTAATTATATAACTTTCTCGAAGTAAGAAGTGAGAAAAGACAAATGGCTGTCAGGGGTTAGGGCTGGGAAGGGAGAAGGATGGTTGTGAGCATAAAGAGGAAGCCAGGGGGCTGCAATGGTGGCTTCAAAACCCAGCACCACATACACAACTGAGTGTCAAAGAAACGGAGGCCAGATGGAAAAACAAATAAAATTGATTTTCACTTTCTCAAGTGCCTTGTGTGCACTTGGGCTTTGACAGTGGCGTAGCTGGCTGCAGTGTATGGGGAGGGGCAGGTGGAGGACAAAGTTGGGAGACAGGGACAGGGACCAGATTACTCATATTAAGCAATTTTGATTTTTTTTTTTTTCTGTGGGTGAGAAGGAGCCCTTGGGAGCTTTGTGCAGCGATGTGACATGCCAGTTTTGGGTTTTAAGAAGATCCCTCTGGGGGCTGGAGCTCAGCAGTTACAGCGCTTGCCTGGCATGCACGGGGATGAGAGTTTAAACCCCAGCACCATGTACACAACAAAGTGTCAGAGCAACAAAAGCCACATGAAAAACTGAATAAAATCGATTCTCTCTTTCTCTTTCTCTCTCTCTCTTAAAAAAAAAAATCCCTCTGGCAGTGTGTGGAGACTGCTGAAGGCAATCCGGAGTGGCTGTCCTGCTTGGCAGGAGAAGGACAGGGGCGGGTGGGGAGGCTGGAGGGAGGGGGTAAGGACACTCTAGGCTTCTGAGGAAGGGGCAGGACATGAGCACCATGCTCTAGAAGGAAGGCAGGAAGGCATGAATGCTGTCCTCTTGCTGGGCAGCTTCAGGGGTAGGGCAGAGGCCAGAACCACACCTTTCCAAAGTGACACGTCCTTGGACTTGGTTCAGACTCTCCCTAATGGAGATCCTTCCTTTGGTTTAGGATTTCTAGGTATTAGCCTTTCCCCCCCTTTTCCTTTCCTTTTGTCCCTTCCTCCCTCCCTCCCTCTCTTCCTTCCTTTCTTTTTTCTTTCTTCCTTTTCTCTCCCTCTTCCTGTGGCCCTGGGGGTGGAATCCAAGGGCACTCTACCACCAAGTTACATCCCCAGTCCTTTTTATTTTGGGAAGGGCCTTGCTGAGTTTATGAGGCTGGCCTTGAGCTGGCCCTTCTCCAGCCTCAGCCTCCTGAGCAGCTGGGATTACAGGCTTGCACCACCACGCCCAGCAATATTAGTCACTTAATATGCTTCATGCACTGTAGACTAGTGGCCCTGCTCTGCATCCCTAATGTGCAGAATTCTTTTCCAGAAGAAAAAGGAAAGGAAGGAAACCCAGCCAATAGGTGCCAATAACAACAAACCCCACGGCAGCTGCACTCAGTTCTAGGTACTTCCTCTTCCTCTGAGCTTGGCACTGGGCGAGATGCTTTGTTATCTCAGAATCCCTCCCCCTGGTAACCTGCTGGGTTGGTACTGTTAGTGTCCGTATTTTGCACCAAAGGAACAGAGGTGCCAGTTACACTATGGGTGGCAGAACCTGTGCAGAGCCTGGATTCTTGACCTCTGTATCATAGAGGCCAGGTCGTGGTTGAATTCTGCTCGTGGGGTGGTGGTGTGTGTGTGTGTGCACACATGTGTGCATGTGGGTAGCACCTGCGTTCTAATAGGAGAGTTGGAGGTGCTGGTGTCAGCCAGCTCACTGATGGACAAAGCTCCTGGGCCTCCTGCATGGTTGTGCCCGGCCTCTTAAGTTTGGGAAACCCCAGACAAGGGGGCTGCGCCACCCCACTGCACAGCGCTTTCCTGAGCGCCTCCAGGCAGAGGTCCATATTCAGAGCAGCAAGCTGGATGCCCAGAGGAATAGATAGACGTCTCCTGAAACCCTGCCAGGCATCGGAGGAGCGAGGGCTGCTGCGCCTGGACAGTGCACCCTCTCGGGAAGAGCAGAGGGTAGTGGAAGCTTCTGGCCTGGGCTGACTTCCCTCTTTCCTCCCAGGGAGTTCCTGACAGCTAGAATCCAGACTAGAACTATGAGCTCACCTCTGGCATCCCTTAGCAAGACCCGGAAAGTGCCCCTGCAATCCGAACCTGTGACTCCTGGGTAAGGAGCTGGCCTCATGGGGTCAGTCATTGTGTCCATGCCCCTGTCTCCAATTTGACCTTCCCTGGCCAACGGAGAATGGCTCCTGGTGTCTTGGGGGAATAAAAGATGAGGTGCACAGCTTCCCTGACCACCTTTCTTCTCTTTATACCTTCTCCTTGGGAGCTTTCCGTGGTAACTAACCCTAGCTCCAATGGTACCTTTTTGTAAGGCACAGGCCCTGTAGCTGCGGCTCAGTGTCTTGTCATTCCCTGTTCATTGACCAGTTCTGCAAACTGCCTGCCTGTGTTGGACTCTCAGGAAGAGGATTTCTTCCCTTCATCTTTGCAAAACATCTTTTACTTCTTGTTTCCTTCTTGCTCTTCTGAACACCACTTGGACTCATTATAAGCCAAGGTCATCTAGAGGTTGAGTGATAGATCTGGGGACCTGCAGCCACTTCAGAGTAGAACAGGGGCCAGGCTCGCGGACTTTGAAAATCTTAGCCTTCCCACCTAGGACCTGTAGGGCTTCCCTGTCCTCACTGGAGGAGTGGCACAGTCTGAAGCATGTCCCTTGACTGCCCCTCAGCTAGGGATGGGATTTAGGGGTGGAGTCCTCAGGAGGCAGAGGCATGTCTCTTTTAGCTTTGGGGGGACTTGGGGCTGGAACTTTCCCCTGGTGGCATTCCATGTGTCTTAATTGTGTTTCTTCCTTCTCCTTCCTGCCTGGGTTCCCAGGAGGCGAGGGATAAGAATCTACGGAGACGGTAAGTGTGTCCCCTCACCTCCCACCTGCCCGGACCTCCTTGTGGCTGGTAGGTGGGAGGAAAAGTGTGATTTGGCCTCTGACCTGTGCGGTTGGCTTGCTGCCAAGTGCTCGGGAGCTGTCACGCCTCTCATTGAGGCCTGGGCCTCCCTCCTGGCAGCTCGCAGATGAGGAGGCCCTGCCCCTCCACAGAGATGTCCTCCCTAACATTTAAACCCTCAAGGGGGTGGTGGCGGGTGCTAGAAACTGTGCAAGGGCCAAGAGGGAGGCCACTAGCTTCCTTGCCCACAGCCTCCTCCAGCCCCGCACAGCCTTTCCTCCCTGAGCTTGTCCCCACATCTTTGCCTCAGCTCCTCTCCTGTTGGATCCCAACCCACTTCTGCCCCACCATGGCACTGCTGTTGGCCACTCAGGTCAGGAGCTGGCCTGGCAGAACTGGATCCTTGCCCCACCCCCACGTTCTCTGCTTGCATGCTCTTGGGGACAGTGTGCAGGCTGCTGCTTCTCAGCTGAGGCCTAGGGTCTGAGCTCGCTCTCAGACTCAGCCCCAGAGCAGTGACCAGGGCATCCATGTCTGCAGAAGATGAAGTGGATATGCTGAACGATGGACTTAGCTCTGAAGAACGGATCTCTCTTCCTTCCTGCTATGGTGGCGTGGGCGCCCCTGTGAGTAGGCAAGGTGAGACCAGAGGCCTGAAGGGATCTGAGTAAACGCAGCAAGCAGGGGCCCCAGAGAAGGGATAAGGCCCGCAAGCCATCGCTCCTGCACTTGCTGCAGAGTAGATGAGCTGCTCCTGCCCCTGGCTGACCATGGCCATGTGACATAAAGCCATAAAGCCCCCTGGCTTAGCCCAGGAGGTCTGGCCAAACTCCAGGCCAGACTGTGGCTGGAGCCTCTGGAGTCCCCATCAAGTGTGCTGCCAGTGGGTCCAGGATTCAAGGGGAGAGAGGGCAAAGGGCCTAATGGGGGAACTTAGCCTCTGGCTACCTGCCTCCTGTGCCTGCAGGGCCATCATCCCCTAGGTGGCTCTCTTAGCTGGCCCATAGCATCTGCAAGGGCTGTGGCAATGCTGAGCTCATGGAGGTACATACAGTGGCATGGGGGACAATCAGGGCAGCTGCCCAGAGGAGGGAGCATTTAGTTGGCCTGGGGAAAGGAGGAGACTGTCCTGACAGGGATGAGCTGCATGGAATCAGAGCCCAAGCTGGGAGTATGGGGAAGCTGGGGATGAGGTTAGAACTTTCCAACAGCTGTGCTATCTTGTATGGACACCCTTGTCTGTACCTCCATGTCCTCCCTGGTGGGAGATGGAGCACCCAGGCCAGCACACTGTGCCCAGACTTGATGAGATGCTGCTTGGCAGAGGGACCCTAACCAGTACTGCCACCTATCCAGAGGTTGGCAGTAGGAAAGGGCCTGGCGGATGCCTTTAACCTCAGGTATTCACATGGCTAAGGCAGGCAGATTGCAAGTTCAAGGCCAGTATCGGCAATTAAGCAAGACCTTGTCTCAAATAAAAAAGGCTGGAAATGGAGCTCAGATGCTTTTGACTACAAGTCAAAGAGAACCCTCACTCAATCAGCACAGGCAGTAGGGAGATTTGTTACCCATGTGCTGAGGACCCTTAAGGAGGCAGCTCCTGGGCTGCTAATTCAGAGACTCAAATGCTCCATCAAGAGTTCTGGTTTCTAGGGGCTGGAGCGGTGGCTCGGTGGTTTCAGCGCTTGCCTCGCATGTGCAGGGAAGTGGGTTCAAACCCTAGCTAGCACCACGCACACAACAAAGTGTCTGAGCAATGAAGGCCCCATGGAAAACTAAATAAAAAATTGACTCTCTCTCTCTCCCTCTCACTGTCCCTTTCTCTTTAAAAAAAAAAAAGGGGGGGGGTAGGGATTTAGCTCAGTGGCAGAGCACTTGCCTAGCATGGGCTAAGGCCCCCGAGTTCGGTCCTCAACCCTGAAAAATTAAAAAAGAGTTCTGGTTTCTAGTGGGGTACAGTGACACACACTGCTGATCCCAGCAGCTCTGGAGGCTGAGGCAGGAGGATCACAAGTTTAAGGCCAGCCTCAGCAATTTAGCAAGGCCCTATTTCAAAATAAAAAATAAAAAGGCTAGTTGTGGCTTAGAGATAAAGTGCAATCTGGGTTCCATCCCCAGTACTGCAAGAAAAAAGAAAAGTTCAGATTCTCCTTCCCCATACCCTGCTCAGCCCACCTGGGCTTCCTGCTTGGTTGCACAAAGGCCGAGTCCCTGCCTTACAGTAAGGACGGTGTCCGGGGAATGAAGAAGGCCTGTTTCTTCCCATCTCTCTCTTTTTTAACTTTTTTCCAAACTTTTTATTTTGAAAAAGTGCCAGTGTACAGAAAAGCTGAAATAATCGTGCAGTTAATACCCATACGCCTGCTATCTTGACGACAACTGGAAGTGTCTTGCCACTTGTGGACCTTCACCTTTTCAGCTACACCATATGAATGAATGAAAATGTATTTTGAACAATTTGGACATAAATTGCAGAGTTCATGACCTTTCATCTCTAACTATTTCAGTAAGCATCTCTCAAGAATAAGGAAACGGGCTGGAGCGGTGGCTCAGCGGTTGCGGCACTTGCCTGGCATGCACTAGTACACGGGTTCAAACCCCAGCACTACGTACACAACAAAGTGTTTGAGGAATGAAAGTCACACAAAAGACTAAATAAAAATTGCTTTTCTCTTTCTCTCTCTCACTGTCCCATTTTTCTTTATAAAAAAAAAAAGAATAAGGAAACAGAATAATTTAATAGCATCTGACCTCTCTCTCTTCTACATTCAAATCTCCCCAGTATTCCAAAATATTTCCTCCTGATTCTCTCCCCCACCTGGGATGGAGCTGAGAGTCATGCATTATACGTAATTGTTACACTTCTCTAGAACAGCCTCCCTGTCTTTTAAAACAATGACATTGGCTTTTTCAAGAGTCCTAGACGCTCATCTTTCAGAATGTCCCCAATTCTGGATTGGTCCAACAGTGCGCCTGCTGTGGTGTTATCCTCTGCATTGCCTGCAAACTGGAGGTTCAATTTTGAGATTTTGAGGCTTGATTGGATGGAGGATGACCTTTTTCTCTTGGTTCTGGGGATTGAACCCAGGGGCACTTGACCAATGACCCACATTCCAGCAATTTTTTTTTTTTTTGAGACAGGGTCTCGTGAAGTTGTTTAGGGCGTCACTGAGTTGCTGAGGCTGACCTTGAACTCATGATCCTCCCACCTCAGCCTCCTGAGTTGCTAGGATTCCAGGTGTGTGCCACTGTGCCCAGCAGGATGACCTTTTTGACAAGACATCAATGTGGTGTAGCTGATGTGTCACACCTCTTACCTGTACACTTTAGACAAGTTACTTAATGCACCTCAGTTTCCTAAAATAGCTCATTTACCTCGTGGACTCATTGCCAGGGTCAATGAGCTTGTCTGGGAGAGTTTTTGAGCAGCCCCTATCATGTGTTAGCTACTGTTAGTATGTCCATGTCTGCTCTGGGGACCCTCTCTCTGGGCCTTTCCGCCTCAGCCTCCGCTCCAAGCCTGGGCTCTAGGGACTTTGTCCACTTGGCAGGCCCTTCATACCATGACTCAGATCTGATGGCCTTCATGACGAGGAGGATGCGGGAACTGGAGCAGCAGGTGAAGGCCCAGACTGAAGAGATAATGTCCAAGGTAGGCCTCCAGGCTGGAGAGGGCCAGGGAGGTGAGCAGTCTGGCCAGGGCAGGGGAGTTCTAGGCCCATCACCCCCACTGAAATACCTGGCTTGATGGGCAGGTGTGGCTTAGAACTGATGTGGGTTCCTGTGGCCGTGGCAGAGAGGCTGGGGGTCCCCTCCACAGCTGAGCAGGGCCTGGGAGACCTTGGGCTGGGTGGAGCAGTGGGCTGTGGAGCACAAGACACCCACAGACACTAGGCTCTGGCTGGCTGCACCTTTCCTCACCACCATGGGCCTACAATGGTTTTCAGAGGCACAGGAGCAGTGGCTGTGCCAGAGGTTGGCAGGGGCATGGCCTTTATGCTTCCCTGTGCCCTGACATAGGCAGAAATTCTGGATCTTCCCCTGCGGCTCTGGGACCCTCCAGGCCTGTGCTCACCCTGTGCCTTGCTTCTGCAGGATCAGAAGATCCTGGACCTGGAGGACTTGGTGCAGACCCTGAAGCAGCACCAGGGTAAGAGGCCCTTGTATAGGGCTGACACCCCCCCCCCGGGGGGGGGCAGCATCTCTCCTCTGCCTGCAACTCCTGTGGCTTGGGGGGTGACTTCTGGGAATCAGGACTCCTTGGTGGGGTTTGGACAGCTGGGCTTGGAGAGGGCAGGGACACCTCCATGACGGTGCTGGGTTCACCCAGTACCAGTCTCCTTGGGACTAAGTCCCCTGAGCACAGGGCTGGCCATCCAAAGCGTGCAGTAGGCATGCTCCATGGTGGCCTCTGGAGCGGCAGTCGGGGCGCCCCCCACAGGTCAGGAGAGAAAGCAGAGGGATGGGCCCAGAGGCAGCCCTCCGGGATCCCCAGATGACTCAGGCAGGACACCTGGCAGCCCCCCCCCCACCCTTTGTGGGCAGTTGAGCCGCACCCTGTCTCCCTGAAGGCAATGCGACTGAGCAGCGGCAGGAGGAGCTGGAGACCACGTGCACGCAGCTGCAGCGGCAGGTCGGGGAGATGGAGGTGAGGGCGGAGCTGGGGATGGGCGGCCGCCAGCCTTGAGGGTCGGAGCCTGCCTCGCTGGGCCCCTCCTGGCCATGCATCCCAGGCAGAGGCCCTGCCTGTTCCCCTGCCCAGGACTGCCCCAGAGTCTGAAGAGCCAGGGAGGTGTCCAGTGCCGGCGCACGCCCCTCCTTTCGTGCCAAGTCAAACTGAGAGTGTCCCTGCCCTGCCCGACAGACTGCAAGACTTCTCATGGGACTCAGTCCCTGGGTCTTTACCGCGGCTCCTGCAGGCCAGCCCCTGCCCACCTCTTCAGCTCATTTTGAACAATGCTGCCCCTCAACGACGGGGCAGCTTTCCCACCCCAGGACCTTGGTCCGTGCCTTTCCCTCTGCCCAACATGTTATCCCACTTGCCCTGGCAAGTCCTTCCCAGCCTCTGACAAGGGTGGCCCCTGGCCTCTGACCTGAGCAGGTCCCTGTCCTCTGCTTTCTTAGTACCTTTTCTCCCTTCCCTGTGGGGCTATGAACTCCTTAGACAGGGACCACCCAGGACTGAGTGTGGAGCCATCCCCTGCCTTCTCACTTAACCAGTGACCCTATCCTCTCATTCTTCTTTCCATCACTCACATACCCAATCCAGCAGCAAGGATGAAACCGGGGGACCTAGGTGCAAGGAGAGACTCAGCATGAGTGCTTTCTCAGCGCCCCACCTCCACTGCCAGCCCCACCACCGCTGCAGCCCCACCCAAAGTTCTTCTAGGAGCCCAACCCAGTTTAAGACCACAGGAGCAAGGCCTACACCTCAGCCGCAGTGGAGAGCCCTTCGCACTCCCCAGCCTGCTCATGCCCCAGGCTGCGGGAACACAGCCATCCTACTGCGGATGTGGTAGCTCATGGGCTTTTATGGGCAGCTGCCACCAGACGAGAGGGCTGTGCCCCAGAGCCTCAGAGTGGGGGCACCACTGGCTCACACATGCACTCCCACATTCATGCTTAGTTAATTTCACAGACTTAAAGTGTCTGTGCTGGGCTGGGCTCAGCTCCAGGCACTGTCACGAGACAGACATGTTCCCCATCCCCTAGGGATGGGCCAGAGAGCAGGGTCCTTGGAGGTGAGTAAATTTTGAGATGCTCCTTGGTGGCCTACATCCGGGTGGTTTGCATCGGGTATGAATTTGGGTTCTGTCCACAGAAATGTGGGAGTGGACGAGAACCATAAGGGAGAGTGCAGATGGTGCTGGGTCTGGGGACCCGCAGGTGTGAGCTAGGAATGGGAAAGCTGCAAAGGAAATGCGGAGGAGCCAGAAGGAAAACAGAGAAGTGCCCTGGGTTTGGCAGCAGATAGTTGAGTGAGGAAAGAAGAGGATGTGGAAGCAGCAACAGGAAGTGCAGCCGATCCAGAAATCTTCCTGTGTCAGAGATGTGTCAGAGATGAGGCGGAGGCTGGCCTGTGGATGGTTGCAGCCTCAGTCCTGCAGAGCAGGGCCTCCCTACCTCCTGCCGGCGCTCGGGCCAGACCCACACAGTTCTCCACAGCCGTGGTGGCCAGGTTGAATGAGTTCTTACCTGTGCCAGGCACTGAGCTAAGCACTTGACATGAATCGTCTCAGAGTCCTCCCCACAAGCTTACATGGCAGGTTCTGTTCTCACCACTAGACAGAGGAGGACCCTGAGCCTTAGGAGGTGGAAGACTTTCGAGGTCACAGCCAGGAAGTGGTCAGAGTCCCTTTGTCCAGTCAGCTCTGGGGCTGAGGAGCGAGGCTGGGGCTTGGGCTAGTGCCACCTTTCTGTGGGAAGGGTCTGAGCTGGTGGCACCCGCATGTCTCCCCCTTCCACTCCACAGAGGTTCCTCAGTGACTATGGCCTGCAGTGGGTGGGTGAGCCCATGGAACAGGAGGACTCGGAGGACAAGACACTCTCAGAGGATGAAGAGAAGGACTGGATGACAACCAAGAAGTTCTGGAAGCCAGGTACAGTAGAGGGCCTGCCTGGCCCCTTTTGAGCGGAGCTCTGATGGCTTCCTGTTGCTCCACAGTTTTCCAGGACCCCTCGTCGATGCCTGGTCACCTGGCATGAGGGACTGCTGAGGGAGCCTTGCCCTGGCCCGGGAAGGGAAGGCTAGGATCTCAGTCACTGACTAGCGTGCCTGTAATCCCCTGTCGCCTTAGCCTGCTTGTTTATTACAAGGTGCAGCAAGACTCATTTGCTTCAGGTTCCATGGTTAGAGGATGCCGCTGCCCTCAAAATGTGATCCCTGTGTTCTGGCAGCCCCTCCTCAATTCCCAAGTCTCGGTTCCCTCGTGGAGCCCTTTGCAGGTTCATCTGTGAGCCAGTCCATCGTAATTCCCTGTTTCCGTGGGATCCCACCGCTTCTCATTTTCACCTCGATGGCTGATATCCAGGGGGATGCCCCCTCCCTAGATTTGGGTCCATAGAGCTGAGACCGGGTCCATCCTCTCCCAAGAACGGAGAGGATACTTCTGCAGCCTGTGGGGTCAGTGGAACTTGGAGCCTCATCTCTGCTCTACCACTTAGCACAAGTGAGGCTTGGTCCAGTGACTTCCCTTCTCTGAGCCTCAAGCGCTTTGTCAACACAAAGGGGATGCGCTCTTGTCCTCGGGGTACAAGGAGCACCCAGCACCTGCCCTGCACGTCCTTGGCCCAACAAGTAGGAGCTCTTGTTTTCCAAAGTCTTTGAAGGCAATGGAGCCTTATGGGACAAGAGCGCTTCTCCTAAAGGAACAACTGGAAGAGCCCTCTCTTGATTTCAGAAGTTTCCTGCTGGGTAAAAACCTATAAAAGTCCTACCTCCCGTTTAGTCCTGGGCTTTGGCCACATCCACTAAATCTCAGGACACAACCCCCGTGCTTGTTCTACGCCATAACTTCCTGTTTGTGCAACATTTCCAGCTTTCAGAGCCTTTTTGTAAGCTGCCTTGCCGTGGGACAGAGGTTATTCCATTTTGCAGGTGGGGAAACTGTGGCACTTATGGACTCGGAAGACTGTTGAGTGGAGAGGGCGAGGCTTGAGGCTGAGAGCCCACTGGGCAGAGGATGAGGTGGTGCCCAGACTAAGGGATGCTGGTGGTGAGGGCGAGGAGCGGCAGAGCAGAGAGTCTTAGGAGGTGGGACCCACAGCTTTGGTGACAGGAGGAGTCAGGGAAGGGCCAGGGAGAATGACTGTGGGGAAGATGCTGCATCCCTGGGGACATAGCAGGCCAGGGAGCTGTGCACCCTGGCGCAGTGCCGGGCTATGGGGTGTGCCCCGCTGCCCAGGATGTTTTGGGCTCGGCTCAGATAGGCAACAGCTTGACTGAGCTCAGTGCAGGTGCCACGGTGGAGTCCTCTAGGGACCTGCTTGAGAGGCAAGGCTATAACAGGTGGCTGAGATGCTGTGAGAACATCTGTCCTGCCAGTGCCGCATGCAGGCATCCGCCGAGCAGGTGGGGCACTGGCTTCCTTCTGGCCACTGGGGCCCTCCCTGCTCCTTTCAGGAAGGGGTTGGTTTCTGAACATTGGCACCGTGGATTCCTACCCCGCCTCAAAGAGCACCCTTCAGGGCTTTGTTGGTGTGCTGGGGTGAGGTGGCTCCAAAGCTGGGTTTCCCAGCCACACCCACGGCTGAGGTGGCCCTCGCCGCATCGTGGAGCTCCCTGGTCACACAGCCTTGCTTTTGTTGTCGTTTGCAGTGCTGGGGATCCAGCCCAGGGCCTCCGTGAACACTGGGCACTCAGCCACATCCAGCCTGCCCTGCTTTTGCGTTTTTACTTTCGGTGTGGGAGAGGACTTGACTTGCTCTCGGGTTTTCCACTTGGAGCAGCGTTTCCTCCTGGACCGCCCTCTCAACCCAGGTGCCACCTGCTCCTGCCCTTGGCTGACCTAATGCTCTTGTTACTGACCCCAGCCCTCTGGGTTCTTATGCTATCAGAGGAGTGAGGCAGAGGCACTGTGCATGTCTGGGGAACAAGGGTCTTTATTCTTATGATCGGGCACAAGGGAGGCGGCGTGGGGGAAGAAAAAATTCCAGACTGACTCAAACAAGGGATGCTTTTCTGGCCTCTGTGGGGTAGGCTGGGGCCCAACCTGCTTGTCATCATGTGGAGAGGTGGAGTTTCAGTTGTGCCTGCCTCCTCCTTCCTCTTGTCTCTTCCTGTGACACTTCTCATTATTATGTGAGGTCTCCATGCCCTGGGTGTGATTTTTACCATGCTAAGAAGGCAAAGGCTGCTGTAGGGTACTTCAGCCATGAGTAGCTTCTTACCGCCTGAAATTGCTTCTTATCATCAGGGAAAGTTGTTTGTTTGTTTGTTTGTTTTTTTAAGAGAGAGGGACAGTGAGAGAGAGAGAAAAAAGAACCAACTTTACTTAGTTTTTCTTGTGGCTTTCATTGCTCTGACACTTGGCTGTGTACGTGCTGGGGTTTGAACCCGTGTACTCGTGCATGCCAGGCAAGCACTGTAACCGCTGAGCCACTGCTCCAGCTGCCCCCCCCCCCATCGCCACTGTTTTGTTTTGTTTTGTTTAAAGAGAGAGAGGGAGGGGCTGGAGCAGTGGCTCAGCAGTTATGGTGCTTGTCCAGCATGTGCAAGTACATGGGTTCAAATCCCAGCACCCACGTAGACAACTAAGTGTCAGAGCAATGAAAGCCATGTGAAAAACTCAATAAAAATTGATTCTCTCTGTCTCTCTCTCACTGTCCAGAGAGAGAGAGGGACAGTGACAGAGAGAATTTTATTTAGTTCTTCATGTGACTTTCATTGCTCCTACACTTCCTTGTGGTGCTGGGGTTCGAACCTGTGTCCTTGTGCATGCCAGGAAAGCACAGTAACCCCTGAGCCACTGCTGCAGCACCCCTCACCTCTGTTTGATCTTAATGACCTCGTTTTTCTTGGCTCTGGCTTCCAGGTGTCTCCACTGACCACACTGCCTTTGAGGGCAGCTCTGACTTCTCCACCTCCCACCTCCTGGGGTGTTCCCTTAACTTCATAGCCTTGAAAAGTAGCCCTGGTGTACCTTTTAAATTCTCCTGTCCTGGCGTGGTGGCTGTCAGTTTGGATCTCACTTCCTGGCTCCCTCTCTGTTGGGTACCCCTCCTCATGGGCTTGGGGGCACAGGCCAATGGGCTGGTGAAGCACAGCGTTTGTATCAGGCCAAAGGGGGATAATTAAAATGTTCTAGAGCTGGGTCTCTTGCCTGAGGAAGGAGTGAGTGGGTGTCAGCTGTGCCCATGAAGGGACCTTGACCGAAGGTTGGATCATTCATGCCCCCATGCCCTCTCACCAGAGTACTGACTATCACTCTTCCTCAGAGGAGCCAGGGCAGAGCAGAGGTTCTGAGTCCGGTCACTGCCAGAACACAAAACCAGCCTGTGACCAGGGCAGGGTTTGACCTCTTTGACCTCGGGCCCATGGGATTTCACCTGCACCTCTCACTCTGGCCCTGCCCATTGAGCACAGTGCCAGGTGCTTCAGGGTATGTGAAGACATGAAAGGGACAGTCCTGCTCTGGTCACACCACCATGGGCCAGGTGTTGGGCCTCAGGGCTGAGAGCTCTAGTCAGCTCAGCTCATGTCCACTCCCCTGGTGGGTTCCTGCTCTCCTTCCGCCTCTCCCTCCTCTCCCAGCCACCCTGACCTCCACCCCAAGTCTTCCTCCCAAGTCCTAAGACCCGGAGCCTGGCTTAGTACTTCTTTCAAACCCCCAGCTCAGGAAGCCACACTGATTCCGGCTTGACTTGTGCCTGGGCCACACTTAGGGCCCTTCACCTGCCCTGGCCAAGGCAGCAGGCAGGAGCCTCAGTCCCACCTTGCTGTACTGAGGCCTGCCAAAGTGTCTTGTCTTCTCTTCCATCCTTTCAAGCTCAGCTTGATCCTGACCTCCTCTGACCAGCAATGAATGTGTCCTGATGCCATTCCCGGGCTACGACTGTAGCGGGGCAGCACCTGGGGGGACAGCTCTGCTACCGAGCCAAGGGAATGGACCTGGGGGGCTGGGCCGGGCAGGCTGCGCCTCTGAGACCATTCCCTCTTCTCAGGAAGAGAAGAGTTCTGAGGGCTCCTGGGGCTGCTGGAGGCACCAAGGGAGCTGCATGGGGCGCTGCTCATGGTGGGTGAACATGACCACCCCTGTGTTACTTAGCTGTGGTTACGTCCCAGGGCACCGAGTGTGGTGCTTGGCATAGGGGTCAGGCCATGTGCACCTCCAGGTGCTGGGCTGTGGCTGCCCAGTGTGCCCAGGCCTGGACCATCGGAGCTTGGACAATCCATAGAATGGGGTGGGGACTGGGTGGCACTGTGATCAGTGAGAGGTGCAGGTGGAATCCCACGGGCTTAGGTCACGGGCTGGTTTCGTGTTATGACAGTGACCAGACTCAGAGCCTCTTCTCTGCCCTGGCTCCTCTGAGGAAGAGTGAACATAGGTATAGTCCCCTGAGAGGCAGTAATAGTGGCTCCATTTCCTGTTGCAGGAGTACATGAGGTGGTGGGGGCTGTGTACTTCAGAGGCAGGGCGGTCTACCTGGGACACCACCCAGAGTGCCAGAGTCTGTCCCTCCCCTGGGCTCTGCAGCCCCTGTAGTGGCACTTAACCACAGGCCATTCTGTCGCCTGTCTCCTCCATTTGGGATGAGCCTGAGGCGGCAGGACTGTGGGCATGGTTGTGGGCACCGCCACAGCTCACAGGGCCTAGCGGAGCTGTGTGTTCGAGACTTGGGGATCAGCTTGTGCTATCAGAGCACCTGCTTGGGCCAGACCAGGACTCAAAAGGTGCACCCAGTGTGGTTGAAAGACAAGCATGTGTAAAATGACAACAGCCTGTGACCAGGACCCACCTGTGATGGGGTGAGGTGGGGGCGGGTGAGTGCTGGGTGAGCCCAGGGAGTAGTAAGAGGTGTTAGTGACGAGAACAGCAGCCACCATCTACCAGGCGCTCCTCAGAGCCTCGTTGCAGCAGCCCTGGGAAGCAGAAGCTGTTGCCCTCATTCTGCAGAAGAGGAAGCTGAGACTCGGGGGTGGGGGGGCCCACTTGCCCAGGGTCACAGAGCTCAGCAGGAGAGTGGCAGCAGTGTGGCTCCAGGGCGTGAGGGAGAGGCACTGAGCAGAAGCCAGGCTCAGGCTGGGGAGTGGGGCCAGGGAGCTCCCTGCCCCCTTTTCATAGCTCTCAAAATTGGATGAGGTCTCAAAGATGATCTCCCAGCACCTCAGCCCTCCCTAGAGAGGGACCGTAGTGAGTGAGATCCCCCGAGCTAACCCTGAGCAGCCTGCGTGGTCACTGAGAGCTGAGGCTGTCACCCAGGCTCTGCAAGCTGCACAACCCTGGGCGTGACTCCACACAAGGCCTATTTATTTATTTATTTATTTATTGAGATAGACGGGGAGGGAGAGAGAAAGAGAGAATCAATTTTATTTAGTTTTTCATGTGGCTTTCGTCCCTCTGACACTTCATTGTGTATGTGGTGCTGGGGTTTGAACTCACATCCTTGCACATGTGAAGCAAGCACTGTAACCACTGAGCCACCGCTCCAGCCCTTCAGTTATTTATTTTTTTAACAGTACTGGAGTCTGACTTGGTACAGTACCACCAAGTTATATCCACAGCTTTCTATTTTTCATTTTGAGATAGGGTCTTGCTAAGTTGCCCAGGCTGGCCTTCTGGCCTTGAACTTGTGATCCTCCAGACTCAGCCTCCTGAGTGGCTGGAATTTCAGGTGTGTGTCACCTTGCCTGGCCAGGGCAGGGTTCTTAGGTACCCACTCCATAGGAGTGTTGTGGCTCTGTCTTGCCACCATTCAGAGCTGGGATTTGCCCTCTAGCCTTCTGTGCCCTCTGTGGGCCTCCACTGAACCTCTCTCTTGCTGTGGGACTAGGCCTCTGTGGAAGACTTGTGGGTCTGTGACTCACTGGCTTCTTAACTGCAGTGTGGTGCCAACAGCAGGCTCTTCCTGTATTCTCTCAGCCCTGGTTTGTGCAAAGCTGTGGTTCCTTCTTCCTAGACCCCTCGACCCCTCACCTGTCCATTGTACCTAACACCTGCCTAGCTCACTTTCACTTTTCCAAGCCCAAGTCCAGCTGGTTGACAACAGCCGGGTTTTTCTTTTTTTAATTTTTATCTTGCTAGGTCCTGAGTTAGACCCCACAGCCCCTGGGGCAGGTTGTCTTTTTTCTTTTGTTTTTGCAGAGAGAATCAATTTTATTTCGTTTTCATGTGGCCTTTGTTGCTCTGACACTGCATTGTGCATGTGGTGCTGGGGTTCGAGCCTTCGTCCTTGCGCATGCCAGGCAAATGCTGTACCTGCCGAAGCTCAGGTTTTCTTTTTTCTTTTTTTCGTTTCTTTCTCTTTTCTTCCTTCATTTCATTTCTTTCAGTGCTAGGGATTGAACTCAAGGTGCTCTGTCATTTAAATACATCCCCAGCCCTTTTTATTTTTCATTTTGAGACAGGGTCCCCAGACTGTCTGTGAACTTGCAATCCTCTTGCCTCAGCCTCCCAAGTTGCTGGGATTTTATAGGAATGCACCACCATGCCTGGTTTGGGCCTGGTTTCTTGACAAACTTTTTTTCCATTTCTCTGCTTCCTGGCATCCTCCCATGGGCTTCCAGGGGGAAGCCTGTGCCCTTCTCTGACAACCACCCCATTTCTGTCATTGCCCTGAAAGTCCTGGACTCAGGAGGCAGCTTGGGGCTGGGACAGGAGCAGGAGCACTGGCTTAGGGTCAGTGAGAGTGGGTGCTCTTCTGGCTCTGCTCTGTGGGATCTGACCCAGCCAAGTCAGCTGACCTTTCTAGGTCTCTCTTTCCCCAGGTGTAGGAGGATGGGTGGGGCTGGCCTTGTGTGAGATGATCTTTCCTGCTTGTTCTTTTAGAGAGAATCAATTTTATTTATTTTTCCATCTGGCCTTTGTTTCTCTGACATTTAGTGTGTGTGTGGTGCTGGAGTTCAAACCTGGGTCCTGGAGCATGCCAGGCAAGCTCTCAACTGCTGAGCCACTGCTCCAGCCCCAGGAACATAATGTCTTAATGTCATTCTGAATTACACTAGGGATGCTCAGGACATTGGTTATCCTGGCAGGTATGCTGGGGTACTCTGAAGTGGGGGGCAGCTCTTGCATCTCTAACAGTGGCAAATGTAGGAAGAGGGGAGGGCTGGCCAGGGTCTACCATTTTGACAACTGCAGAGGCTACAGGAAACAACATGGCCACTGGCATCTGTACTTCCCTGGTACAACTGCTGCACCACTGTGGGGAAAAGAATTGGGTCCCCAGAGCCCTGACCCACATCCTGCCACAGCCTGAGTGTCCTGGTGAAAAACAGTTTCCAAGAAGACCCAGAGTTACTCGTGTGTTAGAGGGTTGTGCCCTAGTGGATGACTTACTTCAAAAACTTCAGAACAGGCCCTGGCCTGTCCCCAACCAACCTCTTTCTGGGCCTCTACCCTTTCTGCCTCAACATCTGTCATGGCTGTCCCCAGGACCCCACCTGCAACCCCTGAAGCATATGCACAGACATATATGTGGTGTATTTTTCAGAAGAGACCAAAACTTTGGCACCTGCTTAGAAAGCTTCTTTTGCACCGAAAGCATTGTACAACCCAAGACCTTTCCTGCATGTCCAGCACTGTCCTAACACTATCCCTAACAGCCATCTGTCACTACCTGGGACCTCCCTCTCCTGATGGTGCAGGGGTGGGAAAGAGACTCAAGTCCCAAGCCCTCCTCTAACCTGCCAAATGGCCTGGGGCAAGTCATTATTCATGTCTCTGGACCTCTCTCCTCCTGCGGAAAATGGCCTGGGCCTCAGGGCTGGCCTAAGGACCATTTGTGCAAGGTACAGCTCGTAACAATCTAATGTGGAGAGAGAGGCCCTTACATGGTCACGTTCTTGGATCCCTGCAGCTGCCCTATTGACATCCCATTCTTGAAGCTAATGCAGTACAGAGCATGAAATGACTTGTCTGAGGTCATCAGGTAAAAGTGAAGGAACTGGAGTTTGAATCCTTAAGGAATTGATCCCAGGGCTATGAGCTCTTTCCTGTGCTTTTCAGTGGCCAGTGAGTGCCTCACAGCACTGAGGGCAAATCACACTTCTGTTCATTGCTAGGCAATTCACTCAACTCTCGCTAACCCTGTTTCCTCATCTGAAAAATGGGGATGATTACAGCCCTTAAAGCGCAGCGTCAGTAAGAGGAGGCCATGTGATGGAGGATGTTAAACCTTCCTTTTCCTTAGGTGGTCATTAAGGACTCTAAGGCTATGGTCCAGCTTGGGAGAGGGCCACAGAAACCAGGGCTGCTAGAGACTCATGGAATCTATCCTCTTTGCCAGGGGATTCACTAGTGCCCCCTGAAGTGGACTTTGATAGGCTGCTGGCCAGCCTGAAGGATCTCAGTGAGCTGGTGATAGAGGGTGACACCCAAGTGACACCAGTGCCTGGTGGGGCACGGCTCCGTGTCCTTGAGCCCATCCCATTGAAGCTCTACAGGAATGGCATCATGATGTTTGATGGGCCCTTCCGGCCTTTCTACGATCCCTCCACACAGGTAGGAGCTGGGGGTGGGGCTCTGGGGCCCCTGCCTGGCCACTGTTACGTGGGGATGGTGGAGCCAGCTCACCCTAGGCCCAGCCTGGCCGCCATGTAGACCTCACGGGAGTCCTAAGCCCAGGGCCCACCATCCAGGCAGGCAGCAGGCCTCACCTTTCTTCTTCCCGCTGCAGCGCTGCCTCCGGGATATATTGGATGGCTTCTTCCCTTCAGAGCTCCAGCGACTGTACCCAGATGGGGTCACCTTTAAGGTGATGGGCTGCTCCTCAACTCACCCCTTCCCTGCATGAGGATTCTGGGGAGACTGGGGATAGACAGCTTCCATTGCATTAGCCATTCCGAAGAGGAGCCACTGCCTCAGCTCAGGGGACCCAGCTGATGAACTCCAGGAAAGGGTGATCCTGAAACTGCCTGGGAAGGGCAGGATTAGGTTGCCCTGGCCAGGGGCCACAGCAGCCAGGAGGTCCTGAGGCTGAGCGGCAGGCAGCGACCTCTGGTGGCAGGCTGAAGGCATAGCTTTGGCCAGACCATGGCCCTTCCCTTCCTCACCAGCATTTAGGACCCCTTGACAGCCTGAGGTCACTGTGCAGAAGTGGCCAGGCTTCCCCCAGAGGCTCCTGAAGCAATCTGGTTGTGCTATGAACCACAACTACTGAGCAGAGGGGGTGGGTGTGGGCCGGGGCCTGTGCAGCCCCAGCGGGTGGCGGGTTATTTCCACAGTGAGGCCGTGTAGGAGCGTGCACCACCATGGCTCAGAAAACTTGAGTCACAACGGGAGCTTGAGGTGTCCATCACGACGGCCTTGGAGCTGTGCTGAGATGAAGCACATTAGGTGACATGTAGTGAGGGGCCTATACCACAGGCTAGGCAACAGCGGGGGTCTCTGGGGGTGTCAGTACTGTGGCTTTGGCGGCCCGTGTGCAGCATGTTTGCAAGAGTGGGGTCAAAGGAGGTGAAAGCAGCGAGGCTGTGGCTCCCCTGTTCTCTCCCAGGGCCACAGTCTCCTTATCTGTAAAGCGGGGATTGCATCAGACAATCACTTGGGCTGCTGTTGGTGCCTCTGGGCAATCAGGGTGGGGGTGGGGCCCAGGGATGAACAGCTGGGCTCCCTGCTGCTATCGCCCTTCCTTCCTGCCAGGTAAGTGACCTGCGCAATCAGGTCTACCCTGAGGATGGGCTGGGCCCATTCCCAGGTGAGGGCCGTGTGGTGGGCCGACCAAGGATACGCAAGGCTTCAGACAGAGTGGAGGAGCACCCAGGTAAGCTGGCCCCTGAGGCTGAGCCAGATGGCTGGGGGGGGGGGGCTATGCAGGACAAGCTCCAGGTGAGTCCTCTGCCATTAATCATAATCCCTCCCTGGGCCAAGTTTCCCAATGTCCTCCCTGCAGGCTCCAGGATGACTGCTGAGAAATTTCTGAACAGGCTCCCCAAGGTTGTGATCCGACAAGGCGAGGTGATTGACATCAGGGGCCCCATCAGGGATACCCTGCAGGTAAGGCCAGCCCTAATCCCCAGCCATCAGGGGGGTACTTTACCACCAACTCTGGCACAGCCGGCCAGAGCAGTGTCTTGTCTAAAGGCTCAGGCTTGTGTGCCTCGGGTGACAGCCAGGATGGAGGAAGACCTCAGTGCTTTGCCACGGTCTCCTGGACACTGCACTGGGTCCCAGGGAGCAGATGGACTGGCTCCAAGTGGGCTAAAGTCAGAGTCCAGGCTGAGAGTGAGCAAAGACCCAGCCATACCCTCAGGGTGCAGTCCTGGGTCTCTTCCTAGGTGTCCTGCAGGACCATCAAACTCTTCTTGGCCTTCAGAGAACTGGTTCTTTTTTTCTCTCTCTTTCTCTCTCTAATCAACTTTAGTTTTTCATCTGGCCTTTGTTTCTCTAACACTTTGTTGTGTATGTGGTGCTGAGGTTTGAACACAGGTCCTTGACCATGCCAGGCAAGTGCTCCAACCACTGAATCGCTGCTCCAGCCTGGTTCTTTTCTCTTCACCCTAACCTACTGTTCTCTCCAGATTTCCACCTGAGAAATGTGCAAAACTTCAAGTTCTTAGAACTGTTCTGCCTCCTTCACCCCTGCATTGCTACATCCTGTCCGATCTGGCCATCCCTAACCTCCTCTCCATCCCCACCACCCACCACCCTAGTCTAGGCTCTGGAGTGTCTCCCAGACAATGCAACCCTCTCTGGCCAGCCTCCTGCCTCCACTCCTGCCCCTGCCAGCTATCCTTCCTGGACAGCCTTCCCCATTGAAATCTTCCCAGGACTCTTAGGTAAAGCCAAGTTCTTCATCCTGGCACTCAAGGCCTGTCCTGCACCTCTGGGCCTTCCCCACCTCTCTAACCTTCTCTCCCAGTCCAACCTGATTCCCAACTTCATCCGTGAACTGCTGGCAGTGTCCCAAATATATCACCTCATCTAGGAGGATTTCCCTGACCTGTGTCTCTGCTGTCGGGAAAATGCCTGCCCCCATTCCATTTCTAAGGATTCCTACTCAGTACTACTTCAGTCTCAGCTTAGGTGTCCTTCTCCCAGGAAGCCTTGCCTGACAGAAGGGTGGGTTAGAAACCCAGCCTGGCCATCATCTTTGTGGCGTTTGTCTCCTCCGTCAGACTTAGGGGGCGGTTTCTTGAGGAGAGGGATGGGCTGCCTCCCACAGCCTCCTTTCCTTTTAGTTTCCTCTCTTGGGCCTCAATTTACACAGAACATCCCCAACCCCTTTGGCTCATTGGTCTCATCCATCCCTGTTCAAGGATGGCTCAGTCCCTTCCAAGGGTTGGAGGGGGGATGACTCAGGCAGGACCTAGGGCTCTGTCCCCTCTCCACTGGTGCTTTCAGAACTGCTGCCCTCTGCCTGTCCGGATCCAGGAGATCATAGTGGAAACACCTGCCTTGATGGCTGAGCGGGAAAGGTGAGGAAAGGGAGGAAAGGTGAGGGCCTGGTGAGGTTTGGCCACCAGGAGCACTGAAGGGCCCGGGGCCTGCAGGAGTCAGGAGTCACCCAACACGTCGGCACCCCCACTCTCCATGCTGCGCATCAAGTCTGAAAATGGGGAACAGGCCTTCCTACTGATGATGTGGCCCAAGGACACTGTTGGCAACGTGCGTGCCCTGCTAGCACAGGCCAGGTGGGCACAGGGTGGGCTAGGGACTCCAGGGAGGCTCTGGTTCCATAGCCTGGGCTGATCTGCTCCACTGGGCCCCCAGGGGCATGGATGCAGACAGCTTTGAGATCTTCAGTACCTTCCCACCCGCGATCTACCAGGATGATGCGCTCACACTGCAGGCTGCAGGCCTGGTGCCCAACGCCACGCTGCTACTGCGGCCACGCAGGGTCCCACTATCCAACCCTGACTTTGGCCCCAGCCCCAACTCCAGCTCCATCCCTGAATAAAGTGCCTGCCCCTGACACCATCAGCTCCACAAGGATCTCTTGGCAGTCTGGAGGGGAAGGCTGAGGCCAGGGAGGGGGGTGGTGCTGACCCTCCCCTCTGTAACTTGAGCCCTAGCTGGCAAGCCTGGCTGCTTGGGTCTTTGTCCTCCACGTTCCTCTTTCTCCCAAGGAGGGCTAAGTGGATCCTGTGAAGGGAAGGACACCATGGAGGGAGTTGCCAGCCCCATCTGGGTTTCCATTCTCAGCCTCAGCTGTACAAGTGTGCAGTCAGCAGATACCTGTGCACAGATATGCACAGACCCACCATGCACAAAGTCACTGCCACACTATACTCATGACCTCAAATGGACAACTGTGGCTATGTACCCACTCCCATGACACACCCCACACCAGCCAATCTGATCCAACAGGTGGGTCAGCACATAACTGAACTGGAGAGTGGTTCGCTCACTATCTCCAGAAACCATTCAAACTATATAGGCATACGTATGCCAGACACGCACCAACACAGATGCAGAAGTGACAAACAGGTTTAGCACAATCACAACTACCAGCCTTAACCCAGCATGCCCAGGCCACAACCAGACACAGTGCCAGTGGAATGGGCATTTAATTGTCTCTAAAGTTCTCCTGGGAGAGGGAATGCGGGGCCTTTGGCAGAGCTCTGGCTAATGGAACCAAAGAAGTACCCATCAGCCAGTGCCAGGCAGGGTGGCAGCCCCAAGGTCTGGCTGGGAACAACCAGCCTTTAGGCTGTTGCTTAAGACAATTTCTGAGACTAGAGAGCAAGGAATGTTCTTTGAATGGAGGAGAGGGAGCTACTGAGAGGAAGGAGAAGGTCTAGGTTAAGGGGAAGGGACTCCAAGATCAGATTAGGAATGACAAGAGTTGGTCACAGGGTCCTTTTAAGGCTGGGTGAGGTCTGTGGGGAGAATGTGGTGCCCAGTCCAGCAGGGACCAGAAACTAGCTCAGTTCAGACCAGCTTCAGAAACTCCTGCAGAGTGTTCTGCTCCACAGCCTCCACGAAGAGCTCATAGTCCTAGGGGAGAGGGGGCAGGGGTGGTCACCTGGGTGTAGGTGCAGGGGGCACAGGTGCTTTGTTGCAGATGTGACCCTGGTTAGAGTCCTCCAACAGCATTCCCCCCACCCCTGATCCCCAGGCCCATACCCCACAATACTGGTCCCCGTTGACAATCTGGGGTGGGGTGGCCTTGGGGTTGCCTGCCAAGGCTCGCATCTCATCCCGCAGGGCGTTGTCTTGGGAGATGTCCACTAGTTGGTATTGGATGCGCTTCCCATCCAGGATGCGGGTCACCTCACTCTGCTGGGACTTGATCTAGAGCCAGAGGATAGGCAAGGTTAGTGGGCAGGCTGGAAGGTTTATAGGGAGGCTCCAGGCAGGTATAATCAGGAGCTTTTGTCTCCCTGCCTCCTGCCCACTCTGGGGAGTGTTCTGGCCACTAGGAGTTGGGAGGTTGACTGAGGCTTGAGGTGACAGGAGATGAGAAGGGAACCAACACTATGGGAACGGTCAGAAGGAAGGGAAGTGGGAAAGTTGAGGGCGGGAGGGCCAGGGGCTCAGCCAGGGGAAGGCAGGTCTGGCTGGAAGCAGCCTCACTCCACTCGCACACAGGGAGGCAAGGCAGGATAATAAAGATGCGGTCAGGGTTGTCCCCGTGGTGGGGGATGGGCATAGGTAGTGCGTGCTGGGGGCCGGAGGGCCGGATTCCCAGTGAAGAGGCACAGGTTGGGGCCACAGCCCCGGGATCCAGCGAGGCCCTCCCCGCCCCCGCCCCCCGCCATGGGGGGGCGGGTCCCAGGGGCCAGTGGGAAGCGGCCCTGGCTCTTCCCCAGCACCGGCCGGGTCCTGCACTTACTTCGCGGGAGCCGGTGACCGACGTGCTGTAGACGCGCAGGCCGCTCATGCTGCAGGTAGACCGAGAGGCGGAGAGGCAGCGAGGTGGTGGTAGCGGCAGCTGCACAGTCGAGACTACGCCGCGCTCGGGAGCGGTTTCCTTCCTGCTCCGCCCGCGAGTCACCTCTCTTGTGACCAATGGGTGGCACGGGAGGGCAGGGCGGGGCCTGTGTGACACCGCCCCTCGGGCGGGAAGGCCCCTCCCTTCTCCCCAGTGATCGCGGCGCCGAGGACCCCAGTCCTCCGCAGCTGCGCCATCCGCCCCCTCGGCCCCGGCTTCATCTGGGCTCGGGCGTGCGGCAGCTGGGAGGGCGGGGCGAGGGCTTGATAAAGCCTCCCCAGCTCCCCGCCCGCCAGCCGCCACTGCCAGCCTTGGTCTCCAGGAGGTGCCGGGACAGTATAGGCGCCACTTGGAGCTTCGCAAGGCTTGGGCAGCTTTCAAACCCGAAGTTCCTGGTCAGGAGACACAGAGCGGGACTTCCCCTACGGTTAGTCTCCACTCAGGCAGGCTTAGACAAGGCAGGGTGGCGGCAGGAAGCAAGGACCACACCCTCCAGGAGCCAGATTGAGACCAAGATTACCAGTTTGATAGCTCTGGTAAGTGTGCTGGCCAAGGCTGGTGCCAGGACTCAGAGTCTGGGCTCAAGATGGTCCTTAAAGATTCACAGCTGGTCTTAGGGTGGCTTCAGCTTCAGCCCAACTCCAAGCCGCAGATGACACCCAGGACATTCAGAGGGCACAGACTTCGGCAACAGCCCAACTTTGTAGAGTTAGCTATGGGCAAGGTTGGACACAATGCCCCTCAGGTCCAGGGCTCAGACGGGTAATAGCCCAGGAAGACAGCCCCAGCTCTCTGAGGCAACTGTGCCTGCTCTGCTTAGGGAAGCCACTTCCTCACCCAGAGGCCACAGACTTCCTGAGAGGGCTGCTGAAACTCCAGTGACAACTCACTCTGACTCAGGGCAACTTTGCTAACAAAGTGGTGTGGAGAGGGGATCTTTCTGTCCCCCTAGAAAAGCAAAACAGCAGAAATGACGGAAATATGGACCCGAAGAAGGGATCTGCCCAAGTCCCTTTTTGCTGCTGTCTGGGGAATTTGACTAAATCACCCCAGCCTTTGGCTCCAACAAGCCAAAGTGAGGGGTGCAGCGGGGGAATGGTGGTGATGGAAAGCTATGGAAAACTGTGACTGTTAAATACTTTATTTTGTAATCAAAATAGGCAATACAAACCAGTTGACATAACAAAGAGTCATATAAATAACTGTTTATAAACTTTTTGAGGAAAAATACCCGTGAGCATGGTGGCTGGGCTCCTAACACAGGGTGGAGACCAACCAAGCAGCTCTGCTTTTAAGGAGGCAGGAGCCCAGAGGCTTTGGGGATGGCCAGCTGGGTGGGGCTGCTCTGAATGGAAGGGATAAGTCACTCCATAAATAAAACACAAACTTGTAAAAACACTTAAGAAGGAGGCTCATTCAGGCCCAGAGTGAGGTTCAGGATGCTGCCAACTGCCCAGAGCTTACCAAGAGTCTTGTCATGGCCACCTCTCCTCACTGCTTTGCTCCCCATACCCACACATGGCCCCTGCTTGGCCTGGCTCCAGATCTAGAGGAGACCTGGGGCTGACCCAACAACCAGACAGTAACAATTGTGAGATGCTCCCTAAACCAGGAGGCAAGAAAAACCAAAAAATAGAGGGCCCGAAGGCCCCACAGCAACAAACAAAAATCCAGGACACACTGAAAGCCACACCTTAAAGCTGACCCATACTGGATACCCTGCACTCTCAAGGAAGCCAGAGCAGGAAAGGGAAAGGACCACTACCCCACCCCAAGAGGAGAGATATTCCAGCCCTGGGGGAGTAATTCAGTAAGCAGCTTGACAGTTGCTCTATGGTCTCTGGGGGGAAATTCAGCCTGATCCCAGAACCACCGAGAAGAATGTAATCAAAGTCCAAGAAAGGGGCTACCTGGCAGGCCTGAGAACAGGAGGCTATTGCTGACTACATGGCCAGGGCTCCAGGGACACAGGGCAGATGCAGAGTAGAGTCTCCTGTAAAGATGGCATGGCAGGTAGATTAAGGAACCCTGGCTATAATCCCTAGGGCCCCATTCCAAGTGGAAACTCTTGCTAATGAACAGACTACCCTGAGGCTTCTGTGAGAATAAGAGCCCTGAGGAAGAGTGGGACTGGGCTTGAGAAAACTCAAAGTCAGCTCAGTTCCCAGGAAAGGGGTACATGAGGCCTGAGAATTTTCAAAATGGTCACTGTTGTGCTTGGCCTTTCCAGGTCCTTCTAATGAGCTCTGGGTACCAGCAGGACCAAAGTATGGAGTGAGAATCAACATGGATCCATGCCAGAGGATGGAGAATGGAGGTGAGCAGTTTGTCTTTGAAGTCAGCCTAGAACTGGGAACAATTTGTGAGGACTTATCAGTAGAACCTGTGAAAGTTAATTAGTAACTCACCCTCAAAAGGGTGAACTAGGATCACAGGACAAATGTAATTTATCAACAAGACAAAGCCAGTGGGGTGAGGGGGTACAAATACTCCTGGCCCCCAGTTGTAGGCTCTCTTCTCCTCCCTTCTGACTCTTCTCTGGGAGTAGCAGCAGCAGACAGGATTGTCAGGGCAGGGACCTGCTGGCCAGGTTCTCAGCAGCTCAGGTCTCCCCTGCCCCCCAGAGAATGTAGCCTGTCTCACCCCCAGTACTCCTCACTGTGTAGCACAGTTTTCCCCCATGTCCTGGGCATATCTGTCTGACATGGTGGTCCTTAAGTCCTCGATGTCATGGCGCAGCTGCTGAACCTCTTCTAGTTTCCTCCTGATCACATCTGGCTTCTGCAAATCTGGTTGAGTCCCTGGGTGCTGTGTGGCTGAGGAGGAGAGCATTTCAAGAGTGTTAATAAGTCAGCTGGGAGATACTTTCATGTAGAAAGGGTAGTAATGTTAGGCAGTATCTGAGGCCCATCATCTTATGACACTGCACTGCCCCCCCACCCCACCCCTGCCGCAGTACTGAGGACAACCCAGGGCTTCATACGCCAAGGCAAGTATAGTCCACGACTGGGTCCCTAGCTCTCGGAGATGGCACTTCTAAAAGAGCAGCTGGGGACAGTGGGCTGATAACTTGCTGCCTAAGGCCCACTTTTTGTTTGTCCTGCTTGCAAGCCACCTCGTAAGGAGCCTGTTCACAGAACCCCTACTCTGTGAAGCATGTAGGTCTCCCAGAGATCAGCAAATAGGCCTGTGCACCCTGTTTGCATATTATCATAAAGATAGGAAAGTTGGGTGGGAATGAGAGAATGAAGGCCCCTCTTCTTGTGGGTCCCTGACTGGTCTGAGGACTCACAGTGAATGCCGAGAAGCAGGGAAAGATTGGGGTCATGGCCTTGGGCCCTCTGTGTTACAATGCTGCAGACAGCCTGCAGATCTTGAAGGCAACTGGCCAACTCCTGGTACAGCTCAAATGCCAGCTGGGCTGTGTCTGGTGAAGATGGGGACCCTTGCTGGGCCTGGCGCAGGTGTTCCTGCAGTGTCAGATTCTTCTCAATCAGGTCCTGGTTTTGCACTGAGAGCTGAGCAGACAGATGAAAAAGCACATTAGCCCAGGCTCAGAAAAAGGCAGTGTATCTGTGCATGTGAGTTTGTTTGAGTGTAATTTATGTATGTGAAGGTAAGGGTATGAGTCAAAATGATGTTCCCCTTCCCCCTACAGGCTTAGCACCCCTGCCCCCACTCCTAATACCAGGCTTTCTCCCGTGGGTAGGCTGGGTCCACAGGGAACCAGCATTGGAGAGGAAGCTGCTCCTCAGCAGCCTCTGAGTCATCAGCCTCCAGGTTTCTGTCCAGGAACCAGAGAAGAAGATCCAGCCCTAGGAACTCTATCTGAAGCCAGTCCCTCAGCCAACTGTGTTAGCCAGGCTATTAGAGATGGCCTAACGTGAACAGTGAAATCCGAGGAGACACTGGTTTCAATCTCTCCCTGTCACCCTGACAAAAGTGGCCACCAGCCAGCCTGATCACAGGCTGTCAGAGGAATAAAGGGGGCAAGGAAGACAACATGACAGTGGCTACTGGGTGTGGAGCTGGAGAAGGCAGAGACTGGAGGATTGAGAACTGAACATGTCATCTCTTTGCAGACTCTGCTTAGAGGAGTTGGGCTTCACCATATAGCTATTCATGTATACCCACATCTTTTTTCCTTCCCTCTTGCTGACAGCCTAATCCTCTCTCCTCCCTTCCTACCTTTATTCCATTTTTAAAGATGAAATTCATCTTTTACCCCACCCCTTCACCTCCATGAGATCAAGTGGCGATCTAATTCTGGGGGACAACTTCCTAGGCACTTGGCCACTTGGTGGCCCTCTACTGACAGCTTTGTTTACTACATGAGGCTCACCAAACCATCAGTCTTCTTAAACACTCCCTCCCCGAACCCTGGTATGTTACTAGGACAATAAGAAGAAAGAATGACTTCCATATCTGAAAAGCCTTCCTGGGTAATATAGCCACTTTAAGGCTAGGAGCCTTTAACATAAGGAATGATGCAATGTATCTTCCCAATCATCTGTTCAAAAAGCTCTGTAGGGGTGCTGGAGTGGTGGTTCAGCAGTTATGGTGCTTGCCCAGCATGCGTGAGTACACGAGTTCAAACCCCAGCACATGTGCACAACAAAGCCTTCACATGGAAAACTAACTAAAATTGATTTTGTATTTCTCTCTCACTGTCCCTCTCTCTTAAAAAAAAAAAAAAAAAAAAAAAAAGCTCAGTAGTGGCCTCTCCAACACTGGGGCTCTTCTAAGGGCAGCTGGGCAAGGCACACAGAGAAGGTGGGTTTGTGGAAGCTGCACCAAGGGTCTGGCCAATGCCGCTTACCTCTTTCACGGCTGTGCGCAGCTGCTGCAGGGCTGTCTCCCTCCGCTGGGCCTCCTCTCTCAGAGCCTGGCTTGTTCCTTCTTCTTGAGCTAGTTCTTGCTCTAGGCTCTGAATTCCACAGCAAAAAGGGGTAACAAGTCTGGTTCAGAGCACATCATCTCTGGCCTGGACTACTACAGAGAAGTTCTACCCTATTCACATACTGCTGCTAAGAGATTATTATTATTACTATCATTTTTTCTGGTAGTGGGGATAGAACTCTGGGGGTGCTCTACCACTGAGTTATATACCCTTAGACCCCCTGCCCTTCTTTTGGTACCATGGATTGAACTCAGGGGCACTTAACCCACTGAGCCGCATCCCCAGATTTTTTTTTTTTTTTTTT
>PVKS010007060.1:0-74911 GCA_004027875.1 Aplodontia rufa | reverse complement strand
CCTGAAACTCTTGAAATATCAAGACGCTCTTTTTTTTTTTTAAAGAGGGACAGTGAGAGAGATAAGGAAAGAGAGATGTGATTTTTATTTAGTTTTTCATGTGACCCTCGTTGCTTCAACACTTTGTTGTGGACATGGTACTGGGGTTTGAACCCGCATACTTGCACATGCCAGGCGAGTGCCATAATCACAGAGCCACTGCTCCAGCCCCTCAAGAGGCATTTTTAAGGGATAGACATCAAGCGGTGTTCTTGTTTCTTATCCCCTCATCCCCTGAGAGTCAGATCCCTCAGAAACCACCAGGAAAGCCCAACCTTTCAAGTCACCTGCCATTCCATGAAGGCCAAATCTGTCCCAGAGGCAAGGGACATACCTAGACTAAACAGAGACCTGTCATCCTTATCCTACTGCACTTTGACATCCCAAACACAATCTCCCAGGCACCTGCACTGTTATTAGTTGTTTATCATTGCATAATAAGTTATTTCAAATTTAGTAGCTTAAAACAAAAAACATATGGGGTTTGGGATCCAGGAGTGGCTTAGCTGGGCTGTGTAGCTCAGGGTCTGTTTTTCAAGGTTGCCACCAAGGAGTCAACCAAGGCCACAGTCATCTGAGGCTCAACTGGGTCAGGAGGACACACTCGAGCTCTCTCCTGTGGCTGCTGACGGGAGGTTTAGCTTTCCACATGGGCTTCTTCATTACTTTTTATGGCATGGCTTTCTGCAGAGAAAATTATCTAAGAGTGACCAAGACAAAATGGCAGTCTTTCATAGCCTAATCATAGAAGTCACATACCACCAATTTTGCCACGTGCTTTTGATCACCCAAGCCACACAGGTAGGTACCAGGTGACAAGGGACTACACACGTGAGTGAATAAGGAGCTGAGGGTCACTGGGGCCACCTTGGAAGCTGGTTACACACACCCTCTGCTCTCTCCAGCTCCAGCATCTACAGACTTGCCTGATGGGAGCCCACCTTTCTTCATAGTCAAAGAAGGGATTTTAGGAACCCCAAGGATAGTGCTAAGCAATGACAAAGTAGTCCCGGAGCCCGGGGAAATATGTGTGAAGGACAGCATAACTAGGAAAAGAAAGAGGACATAGGAGGACAGGAATAAATCAGGGGCTCAGATCTTGCAGAAAGTAAAAAACCAGTGTTGTGGGGCAGAGAGGAGCTGGATCTTCAGGGGTAGGATGGATGGAAACAAGAGCCTTAGAACAGCAGAGATGCGTTCCCCTCTCATGCTGCTTGTTCATGGCGGGGGCTCTGTCCCACCTCTCCACCTTGGGAGAGCCTCTGTCATCTTGAACACGGCCACATCATTGGCAGAAAGAGAGCTCTGGAGGGTCTTGTATTGGTAATGAAATGCTCTGGCCCAGAAATGATGCGTACTCCTCCCCTGCACAATTCACTAACCATAAATGGTCACTCTGACTCTAACCAGCCACAGAGAGCCAAGAAGTGCAATCCTATCATGTGCCTGGAAGAGAAGAAAATTGGAAAGACTTGGCAGACAGAACTTATGATTCCTCAAGGTCTAAAAGGAAAAAACTTTTCAGAGAGAAAGGCAGGACTAGGGTGGATCCTAGGGTTTAGATCACAAGGCAAAATGAGACTTTTCCAGGGCTATGATCAAAAAGGCCCTTTGCCTGTTCCTCCCTTACCCCAACTCAGTCATCCTGTGCCTCACACAGCAGTCCAAAGAAGCATCTCCTGGGTCCTCTGCCTCAGGCTTGGGGCATTCCCTGACCTCCCCTTGTACGGTACCCTCCCTCACCCAGTCCTTTGATCCAGGGGGAGGATGGCTAGACTCCAGGTCACATACCACTCAATTTCATGTTCTGAAACATGGTCTGCGCCCTTGGGATCTCTCGGGGTTGTTTCCAACCCTCTAGTCCTGACCTGACCACCTGCCACGGTTCTTGGGAGTCAGAGTTCATCCAAGCTTCCATCAGCCTGATAGGTCCTTGGCCCAGTTCTCTTCCTTTTGACCAAAAGCTCACTCCTAGGAATCTCAGGTTCTTATCCAAACTCACTGGTCCAGCCCACTCAACCCAGGCCAAAGAGGCCACCTCTCCAGGTGGCCTGTCGCAGAGATACCTGGAGGTGGCTGCAGGACAATGCTTTGTAACAGTCTTGTCTGCAGGCTCCATATGACCTCACACTTTTGTTCACATTCTCGTGTCCAACAAGTGCCTAGGTTGTTAGAGCTGACTCAGTTACTCTCCAGGCCCATGGACTCCACTTCCAGATTAAGAAATATCCATAGTCCTCAGTAGAACCAATGACACCTGACCCTAACCTCTTATTCCCCATCCCCTAAGCTGTTTGCTAATAAGCGGCATAGCCAGCATTCAGATCTGCCTGGTTCCAGAAGTCGTGCTCTTAACCACGAAGTGATATTAAATGGTGACCAACATACTTACAAAAGTGTCTCTCCAGGGTCTTGACCTTAAGACAGCACTGGGGAGATGACAAGGAAAGGGTCGGCCTGAGCCAGGCAATTTCCTGTATAACCCAGTTCTCATGATCTGGCTTCATTCACCCCAGTATTTGAACAGAAAGCTGGACATTCCTGTCTCGGGTAACAGGAAAGGACAGGGAAGCAGCATGTTGGACAAAAGTCCAGACTGAATATGATGCTCTCTCCATTCTGAGGTTTGCAGAGCTGCCCCACCAGGCCACACCATGTCTTCAAAGAGGTGACCTTGGGTAGACCAGTGATTCATGTTCCCGGCTAAGGGCAGAGTCCAGGTTTCTTCAGAAGCATCCAGAACAACCCATTGCAGCACCCCCTGCAAACCAATTACCCTGGAGAATTCCCAGGGACTTCAAGACACCTGTGAACACTGAACTGGTGGAACCGGGTCCCATTCTCAATGTCTCTGGCTTGGAGAAACCATGACCAGGGCAGACACCATGACCAGGGAGCAGGCGAGGGCAGCAGAGAGCCAGTGGCAGAAGCCCAGGAAGGAGCTCAAGATCACAGCTGGGAGAACTCCTGGAGGAAGTGGGAGGGGCACACGGAGAACCTCCATCTGCCAAGGAAATCCCCTCCCCTGGGTTCACGCAAAGGCCAGTTCAGGTTGAAGCAAAGATGCTAAGGGGAGCACACAGGGAATGAGACCGGAGGAGAGGCAGAGATGCCAGAGACAACACCACTGAGAGGCCAGAAGGGAGCCAGCAACTTGCAGGAGGTCACCATAGGTCCTGGAGCAGGTCTGAACATGAGCCAGCCCTGTCCCTTCCAGGCCAGGAGAACAGAGAGGAATTCAAGGGGGGAAAAATCAACAACAAAGAAGAAAAGCTGCTCCATTCATCTTATAAGATCATCACGACCCTGATAACAAAACCTGTCAAGAAGAGCACACACCAGGAGAAACAACAGGCCGGTGCCACTTTGCACTGGACACAGAGAAGAACTGAAACGACTACATGCGAGCACATCGGAAAGTCAGCCATGACAGGGTTTATTCTAGCTCAAAGGATGGTGTGGCGTTAGGAAATATGTTAAAATGATACAGTTCATCAATAAGATAATAAATCACTCAGACCTATATTAAAAAAAAAAGCTTAACTAAAGTTTCACATCCATTTCTGTTTTTTATTTTTTAATTTTAAAGTACAGGAAGAGCAACTGGGCATGGTGGTGAAGCCCTGTAATCCCAGTGAATCTGGAGGCTGGGGCAAGAGGATCACAAGTTTGAGGCCAGCCCCAGCAACTTAGTGAGGCCCTGTCTCAAAAAACAAATAAAATAAAAAATTAAAAGGACTGAAGGTGTAGCTCAGTGGTTAAATGACCCTGGGCTCAATCCCCAATACTGGAAACAAAAATATTGAAAATATGACATTGGTAAGTGTGTGGGTAAATAGACTGATGGCATTTGCATAGGAAAAACAGTGGGTTTCCTTTCTATTCTTACATAGTTCTCTAGGTGTCCCAGTTAACTCATTTCTGAGAGTAACTGTCCAGAGTTAGTCAACCCCGTAGGTTAAGGGCTCAGTCCCACCAAAGAGCTCCCCCACCTAGTTCATGCACCAATTGTGGGTCCCACACTTGTGTCTGACTTGGCTACAGATCAGGGTTCCAAACAACCCTATTCTCATATTCATGAATTTGTTTTAATGGCTCCCAGAACTCAAGGGAATATTTACTTATACTTACTGGTTTTATTACATGATAAAGGATATGACAGAGACAGATGACCAGCCAGATGAAGAGACGTGTAGGGTGAGGCCCGGAAGTGCACAGAGCACAGGAGCTCCAGTCCCCGAGGAGTTGGAGAGTGCCACCCTGGAAGCAAAGGAAAGCTTTCGCCTCGTTCACCTACCCCGAAGCTCCACAAACCCTTGACTTTAAGAATTTTTATGGCAGCGTCTTCACGTAAGCATGACTGATTATTTCCTCAATCTCTAGTTCCTCTTCCCTCCCTGAAGGACAGGGTGTGGAGACGAAAGTTCCAAGCTTCTAATCATGACTTGGTCTTTCTGATGACCAACCCCCAGCCAGGAGTCCATCAAAAGTCGTTTCATTACCAAAAAAAAAATGTTCCCAGCTCCTCCATCACTTAGGAATTCATAAAGGTTTTAAGAGATTTATGTCAGGAACTGAGGTAGATACATATAGAAGAGAGAGCAGCACTCATGATATATATATTTCTTATTATTTCCAGTACTGTACATTGATATGGCTTTTATGGAAAGTAATTTGGCAATATTTAAAAATTATAAATACATATACCTTTTATTCTAGCAGTTCCTCTTTTAGGGATTAGCATATATAATGATAGTATACAATATATATTGTAATATACAAGCATACCCTGCAGATGTCCTTTGATCTATGTGAAAAAAGCACATGTACAATTTTATGCTTTATTATTTATTATTATTACAAAAGAAAATGTAAATGACCTAAATAACCATCAATAGGAAATCATTCAATAAATCGTAGTATCCATTTGATGGGATACTACACAGCTATAAAAAAAAAATGAGGGATGGGCTAGAACGGTGGCTCAGTGCTTATGGTACTTGCCTCGCATGCGCGAGTGTGCGGGTTCAGAGCCCAGCACCACATACACAACGAAGTCTAGGAGCAACGAAAGCCACATGAAACACTAAATAAAAAATTGTTTCTCTCTTTCTCTCTCTCTCTCACTATCCCTCTCTCTTAAAAAAAATGGAGCTTTTTACATATTAAAAATGGAATGAGCTCCAAGATCTAATGTTAAATGAAAATGTAACTTGCACAAGACTGTGCAGGGAATGTGTGCTGGCACAGGCCTGAAGACCACGCTACTTCAGAAGCTGAGGCAGGAAGGTCCCTTGAGTCCAGGAGTTTGAGGATATCCTGGGAACATAGCAAGACCCTGCTTAAAAAAAAAAAAGACGGCATAGTTTATTATCATTTGGACACATACATTTTATATTACTGTATTTGCATATTTACTTGTTTATGCTTAAAATACCTTGCAATATTTATTATATCTGTATACTTTGTTCTATAATTTGAATTTTCAACTAAGTAAATATATTACATATTAATAAATACATTCAGTTTTAAGAAGTAAGAGCTGGGGGGCTGGAGCGGTGGCTCAGCAGTTTCGACGCTTGCCTGGCAAGCACGAGGACCCAGGTTCAAACCCCAGCACTACGTACACAACTGAGTGTTGGAGCAACTAAAGCCATGTGAAAAACTAAATAAAGTTGTTTCTTTCTCTGTCTCTCTCACTGTCCCTCTCTCTTAAAAAAAAGAAAGGAGAAAGAAGAAAGAAAGAAAGAAAGAAAGAAAGAGCTGGGTAAATGTTTACAAAAGCATGGGGGATCTTCTACTTTACCAGACATAAAATTTGTTTTAAAACTACTATTCCTAAACATTATGAAATGATAATACTGCCAAAAATAACTTGACAAACATGAATTAGTAACTTGATACATGACAAAGAAAACACCAGAAATTAATGGAGAAATGTCAAATTATTCACTCAACAAATGATTCTGGGGAAAATAACTCTTTGGCAAAAAAAATTATGTTCTTCCTTGGCCTCATAAACCCAAGTAAGTCCCATATTATTCTAATTTTTAATTGTGCAAAATAAAACTCTACGAAAGTAGGTGGAATATATGTGACTAGTTAATTCATTTTCATTGTTGATGAATTTTCTGCTTTGAATATTAATTCAACTTCCCATTCCTTGGATAAATCCCACTTGATTATGCTTTATTTTTCTTTTCCCGATACTATTGGTTTCAGTTTGCTTAAATATTAAGAACTGTTTTTACCTTTATTCATGAGAGGTATTGGTCTTTAGTTTCCTGATAATATCATTATCTGCTGGTGGTATTAGGACAATGCTGATGTCCTAAAACAAATTGGGTGATGTTTCTCCTGTTTCTTTTCTTTTTTTTAAGAAAGAGGGGACAGTGAGCGAGGGAAAGAGAGAAGTAATTTTTATTTAGTTTTTCATGTGATTTTCATTCCTTGGACACTTCGTTGTATATGAGGTGCTGGGGTTTGAACTCGAGTACTTGCACATGACAGGCAAGCTGAGCCACCACTCCAGCCCTCACCTGTTTCTTACGTGAGTTTGTAGGATTGGTATTATTAGATTCGCATGTATGATAGAAATCATCCATTATGAGCATAAAATTATAAGCATGAATATTATGAGCATAAAATTGCTCATAATATTCCTTTTTTAAAATATCTATAAGATCTATTATGATTCCCCCATCTTTAATACCTCTCTTCTCTTTCTCTTCTTCCCTCCCTTTTTCTCCCTTTTATTAGTCTAATTAGAATTATCAATTTTATTGACCTTTTTAAAAACCAAGATTTCAGTTGGGCATAGTGGTGCTCTCCACTCCTATAGTCCCAGCCCCTCTGGAGGCTGAGGCATGAGGATTGAAAGTTTGAGGCCAGACTCGGAGTGCCCCTGGGTTCAATTCCTGGTAATGGGGAGGGGGACAAGTTTTCAGTTTAATTGACTTTATTGTTTTTCTGTGTCTGTTTCATTGATTTCCACTCCAATCTTAATTAGTTTCTTCTATCTATTTATTTTTTGTTTAATTTCCTTGTTTTTTTATAAGGTGGGAGCTTATATCATTGATTTTTTTGCATCTTTTTTTATTTTTTTTTTTAATGAGAGAGAGAATCAGTCTTGCTTATTTTTTCAACTGAACTTTGTTTCTCTGACACTTAGTTGTGTATAGAGTTTGTGCTAGGGTTTGAACCTGGGGTTCTTGCACATGCCAGGCAAGCACTCCAACTGCTGAGCCACTGCTCCACCCTAGACCTTGCTTTTCTAATATAAACATTTAAAGCTAAAATATATTCAAAATAACCACTTTAGCTACATACCACTAATCCTGATTTGTTGCATTTCCATTATCATTCATTTCAACTGTAATTTCCCTCCTTTGACCCATGGATTATGTAAAAGAATGTCATTTAATTTCCAATTATGTGTAGATTTTCTTTCTGCTATTGATTTTCTATTTAATTCATTTTTAATCAGAGAATGTACTCTGTGTGATTTCAGTTAGTTTAAACTTATTGAGACTTATTTTATGGCCCATATGTATTCTGTCTTGGTGAACGTTCCACACGCTTTTGAAAAGAAAGTGTATTCTGCTGTTGCTGAGTTTAATGTTCCATAGCATGTCGGTCAGTAGACGGTGTTGAATCTTCTTTATTCTTACGGGTCATCTGCCTGTTTATCAACTACTAAAAGGACTGTTGATATCTCCAACTACAATTGTGGATTTGTCCATTACCCTTTACTTCTGATAGTTTTTGATTTATATATTATGAAGCACTTTTACTGGGTGTACACACCATTTAAAATCATCTTGATTCATGGACCTTTTCAACATTGGGAAATATCCCTCAATTACCCTTGGCAATCTCTCTTGTCCTGAAGTCTGCTTTATTGTATATTAGTATAGCCACTCCAGTTTTCTAATAATATTTATTAAGTTGTACCTTTTTCTATTCTTTTAAGTTTAACCCATCTGTGCCTTCATTATTTTCTGTGTATATATATATAGAGAGAGAGAGACTTTTTTTTGACACAGTTTTGATAAATTGCCCCAGCTGGTCATGAATCCTCCTGCCTCAGGCTCCTACGTAGACGGAATTACAGATCTGCACCGCCACACACAGCCCTACATTTAAAGTGACTTTCTTCTTGTAGACAGCAGGAAGTTCAGTGTCTAGAGGGTTTGTTTTGTTTGGTTGGTTGGTTGGTTTTCACTTTTGGTTTAATTTAGTTTTGTGATGCAGGGGATCAAACCCAGGATCTCATACATGCAAGGCAAATAGTCTACCTCTGAGCTTTAACCCCAACTTTATTTTTGTTTAGTTTTTTCCCCATTCTCTCTCCCTCTCTCTCTCTCTCTTTCTCTCTCCCCCCCTCTCTCTCTCCCCCTGAGACAGAGTCTCACTCCCTTGCTAAATTGCTGAGGCTGATGCTGGCTTTGAACTTGTGGTCCTCCTGCCTCTGTCTCTGGAGTCCTGGCTTTGAACTTGTGGTCCTCCTGCCTCCGTCTCTGGAGTCCTGGCTTTGAACTTGTGGTCCTCCTGCCTCCGTCTCTGGAGTCGCTAGGATTATAGCTGTGAGCCACTGTGTTCCTCTGGGTCTGTTTTTAGCTGGAGTGTCTGGACCATTTTTGCTTAATGTAATTATCTCTATAGTTAGATTACAGTTCATCAGTTTGGCATTTGTTTTCTATTTGTCATTCTTCCTTTTTTTTCATGAATCTTTTTGGATTACTTAATTGAATTTTCAGTATTCCATTTAATCTCCACTTATTTGAGGGTTTCTTAGCTACACTTATTTGGAGGTATTTTCTTTTTCCTTTTTTTGTGGCTGCTTCATGTTTTGCATCTGTATATTTATCCTATCATAGTCTACCTTCAAATAATGTTATACTCCTTCATGTATAACACTTTACAGCAATTTACTTCCATTTCCCCTCCCTATCCTTTGTGCTATGTTGTCATGCATTTTACTTATACCTATGTTATAAGGACCATGACAAGTTCTTCCTGTGTTTTGCATTTTGGGTACTATGGATTAAACCTAGGGGTGCTACCCACACCTCCAGTCCTTTTTATTTTCATATTTTTGAGATAGTGTCTCACTGAGTTGCTAAGGGTCTTGCTAAGTTGCTGAGGCTGGCCTCTATCCTGCAATCCTCCTGCCTCAGTCTCCCTAGTTGCTGGGATTATAGGCATGTGCCTCTGTGTAGGGCACATTGTTATTTTTTAAAGTGAATTACCTTTTTTCTTTTTGAAGAGAGAGGGACAGTGAGAGAGAAAGAGAGAATCAATTTGATTTAGTTTTTCATTCGGCCTTTGTCGCTCAGACGCTTCATTGTGTATGTGGTGCTAGGATTTGAACTTGCGTCCTTGCACATGACAGGCAAGTACCATAACCACTGAGCCACTGCTCCATTCCCATGAATTATCTTTTAATAAAATTTAAAATGAAAGAAATCATTTTACAAGAAGTCATCTTTACCATATTTTCCACTCGTCTTTCCTTGATATAGTTCGAAATTTCCCTGTTCCATATTTCTTTAGTTTTCAGAATTTTCTTTAACATTTTTATAGATTAGGTAATGTTCAATATTTCTCACCGTTTTTATTTGTCTGAAAAGCCCTTTTTTTTTAACCTTCATTTTTAAAGGAGATTTTTCCTGGTGAAAGCACTCTAGGTGGACTAATTTTTCTGTTAGTACCGTAAAGATGTGGGGAGAAGCAAGAGCTTGTTTTTGCAGTCATTCTTATCTTTGTTCCCCTGTACATAATGTACGTCTTTTTCTCTGGCTGAGTTTCAGGTTTTTTCCTGTGTCATTGACTTCCAGCAGTTTGATTATGTTGTGCCTTGGTGTGGTTTACTTTCTATTTATCTTATCCTGCTTGGGGTTTGTTGAACTTCCTGGGTCTGAGAATTTACAGTTTTTATTCAATATGAAAACGTTTCTGCCCTTGTTTCTTCTGCCTCCTCCTTTTAGGACTCCAGTTATACATATATTATGCCTCTTATTATTGCCCCAAAGGTTACAGTGACTCTGAACATCTTTTCAGTCTTTTTCCTCTGTTTTTCCCCCTTTCTGTTTCTATTGCTTTGTTTTCAAGCTCACTAATCTTTTCGGCAGTGTCCAATCTGTTATTAAGCTCATCCATTGAATTTTTCATTTTACGGATTTTTTTTTACATGTTCATGAACTCTGGAATGTCCATTTTAACTGTTTTATGTCTATCATTTCCTTCCTTGTTACGTTCATGTTATCATTGAAATACTTGAACATATTTACAGTGACTGTTTTAAAGTTATTTTCTGTTAATTCCGTTATTTCCTTAATATCTACATTGGTCTCTGTTGACTTATTCTTCTCCTGCTGATGAATCACCCTTTCTTGCTTCTTCCCATAACTAGTAATTTTTTGGTGCTAGGCTTTGTGCACATTATGGCATTAAGTGGCTATATACTTTTGCCTTCCAGTGTAAGTTACTTTGGATCCTGGAACAGAAAAAATGACGTTAGTGGAAAGCTGGTGAAATTCAAATGGAGTCTGCAGTTTAGTTAACAGCATTGTGCCTGTTGTGTTGGTTTGGACAAATACAGCCTGGTGGTGTTTACTTTAAGGTAGGCTAGGTGAGGGTGATGCCTGAATTCTCTGTACTATCTTTGCAACTTTTTTGTAAGTCTAAAATGATTCTCAAATTAAAAGCCTTGTTTTAATTTCTCTTTTTCTCCTTCTATTTATCTTGGGGTACTTTTTGTTTTATTATTTTTTGTTCTTTATAATTCATTTGATTTGTTACCTCATTTCTAAGTTTTTTTTTCTAATTCTGATTTTTTTATTCTTTAAACTCTTGTTTGAAATAGAATGCTATATGATATTTTGACCCCTTTTCGAGTGGGTCTTTATAGCATAAAGGGCTTTCGTTGTTATTCGTATTTCATAGTACATGTATTTCACGTTATTCCTTTTCTTCACTGAATTTTTGATGTTGATGCTTTCTATTGAATATGTTGGTATGAATTTGGGGTAGTTTTTGTTTGCTTGCTTGTTTTGTTCAAATAACGTTTATAATCTGACAGATTTCCCTTTTCTCATGTTTTCAGGCAGTGTAAAAAAATGACATCTAAGTCAGGCACAGTGGCAAACACCTGTGATCCCAGCTACTGTGGAGACTGAGGCAGGAGGATCACAAGTTTGAGGCCATTCTGGGCAACTTAGTGAGACACCAATCTCAAAATGCAATTAAAAGGTCTGGAGAGGTAGCTCAGTGGTAGAGCACTTGCCTAGCATGTGTAAGGCTCTGAGTTCAGTCCCCAGTACCCTTACAAATAAAAAAAAAAAAAAGTAACAAAATTTAAAAAGGCAGTGTGCCTGCTATAATAGATTGTTTTTAAAAATCACGTATCATTTTGTTTTCCTGGCTCTTCTTTCCTTCCCCACTTGGATCTGAGCTTTCTCTTTCTGTAGTTTCTTTATTCCTCGTCTTATTCATTTTCAATTCCTCTCCTGGAAGTTTCCCATCGTGTGGGGCTCATCTTCAAATGGTGCACCACGGGTTGCTCAATCTGAAGAGCTCATTTCCAAAGAGGCTCGAATGCCCTGCTGCCTTTGCCTTACCACAAGCCCTTTGTTCTCATCCATTATTCAAGTGCACACACTCCCATCTTTGCTGCTGCTCTCCAATTGACCTGCATGCTTTTCATCACCCCTGAGGTTTTCTCCTAATCTCTCGGATCCGTGAGCTGCCCTGTTGCTTCCCTCTGCTTTGTCCCACAGTGTGTCTGTGGTTGGTGCTTGTCGTCTGTCACCTAGTTTTGTTGTCAATGTTTTCCCTGGGTCTTTATTTTTGTTAATCCGTCACACTGTTTCTCAAATGGTTATTCAAGACAATTCTTACACTGTGCCACCCTGCTCCTGCCATCTTCCCAGAATTCCAGTATCAGTTTTGAAACCAGGGCTGAGGTGGAAAATATTAGGTGTTCTGAAGTAACATTTATATTCCATTTGGAATTTAATCATAGTGATAGAAACTCGGAAAAAATGGATTGAGACAATGAGAAACACTTGTACATTTGCATTAATAATGTATGTAGCATTGTGTGGACTTCTTTTTTCCTAAATGATTCATTACATGTGTTCAGTGTCTGGTATATAATCTTCACCATGGTCATTTTAACGGCTTCAGGATATTCCTCTGAGCAGACGTACTAAAATGTACTCAACCTCTTCCCTATTACTGGACACGTGGGGTGTTCCATTTTTCAGCTGCCTCCGATGATGTCATCATAAATACCTTTGTGCACTTGTTTTTTCGTTTTTGTTGAATTGTTTCCTTATGATAGAATCCCAAGAGTGAGATGACTGGGTCAGGGGTAGGA
This sequence comes from Aplodontia rufa, assembly GCA_004027875.1. Classification (NCBI taxonomy): domain Eukaryota; kingdom Metazoa; phylum Chordata; class Mammalia; order Rodentia; family Aplodontiidae; genus Aplodontia; species Aplodontia rufa. Next base: position 62,490 of record PVKS010007060.1, on the reverse strand, counting down.
ACATCTTTCAGACTCTGGCAATCTATAATCTGAAAATGTGTTTTGAGAATTATTTTTCTCATTGTAGGGGAAAGGTTGAGGCTCAGTTGTTAGTGGTAATCCTCACATGAGGGAACAAGGCCTATTTCCCAGGTTCACTGCTAATGTATCTTTTCTCACAGCCGTCAGTTTTTCCTGTTCAGTTTAATCAACGTTCATCTTTCATTCACTTAGCCAACACATATGGAGGGCCTACCGTGCATCAGGCACCACGCTCCTCTCTGCCTCAATCGCATTAGCTCCATGAGCATGGGTAGTGCTCTGACCAAGGACCCATCCAACACATGATGCAGAGGGGCCCAGTGGGGATTGCACTGGCTTAGTTTCTCTGAGGAGCATGAAGGGTGCTGTGATGGCCCTCCCCAGCATGTTGCCTCACGCCTCCTGATACGTCTGAGGTTCTTCATAGAACTCTAGAATCTTTCACCTGGAGAGATCTGATATCAGCAATCCGTCTCTCTCCACAGGCAAGTTTAGCCCCATTTTAGCATAGGCTTGAGTGGGCAAGGAAGGACCTATGCAATCTCAACTGGTTCCATTGCCTAGAAATGATCTTTTTACTTTTATCCCAGAAAAGTGGCAAGCTAGAAATGACCCCCATGGTCTCCTAGCAATCTTCCAGTTATATCCATTCAGTCCATACGCTGAAACTGCGTCCTTATTTTCCCTCAGTCTGCCTTTCTGATGTCTCCTAGAAACTAACGCAGTCTTGTGCTGAACCCAGGTCCTCTTGACTTGGGTTCCCTGGTCAGCTTCTCACAGCGGGGCTGGACCGCTCCACAACTCTCGGTCACTTGTTGCATCTGTGGTTCAGCCAGCTGAGTACTGAAGAACAAATCCAATGCCTGTCTCTACTTTCCGCTCCATGGCCATTCTCTAACACTCAATGAAACCTGAATCACAACCCTTGCCCCAACCTTTCCAGAACTCACCACACCTTTAAAGCCACTGTCAAGACCAGTTGACTCCTGGAACTAATCCATGTTTCTTAGGAGCCTGTGTAACTGGCACCTAACCCTGATAAGTTAATATCACAGTGTTTTAAAGGGGAGGAATCTAATTGCCAGAGACTAGATGTGCTTTGCAAAAGGCAAATAGTCTGTATCACAGGTAGGCCTAGAGCCCAAGGTTCCTCATTCCTAGAAGGAAATGAGTAGGCAGAGTATCAGAGGAGAAATTTAGGAATAGATATGAAAGCAGAAGCCAAATTATGTCCTGACACCCCCAGGGTGGGGAAGGAAGAATGTCTCAGGATTTGAGAATAAGGCAAGGGCATGAAGTCAGGAACGTATGAGCAGCAGGATTGATTTAGTGGAGTCCCAGATCATCAGGCTGGAAGTAGTTAAATGCTTCTGGTGTCTCCAGAACATCCAAAGAGCCTGGAACAGGGCTTGCCCATAGGTATAGGTCAGGGAGTTACATTTAAAGGACAACTAAAGAGAAAGAAAGGAAAAATGAGGAAGGACATGAGAGTCAGGAACCAAGCTACCTCACACATGTTAGATGCTCACATAGTTCACTCATCAGTTGATACCTCCCTGCATGCCGTGAAGGGATAATGATTTCTTTGGCAGCACTGGGGGGTTGAACCCAAGGCCTTCTACATGCTAGGAAAGCACTCTACCAATGAATTCCACTTCCAGCCCTTGAGACCTCCCTACATCATGAAAACTACCTAACCAGTGCTCAAAATGTACATGACCATGGCCTTCAGAAGGCTAATGATTTCTTCAAGATTTCTATAAGCTTCAGATGCTTGTATTCCCATAGCTGGTCTCTCAGGGCTGATGTTCCTTGAGTATGGTCTTTGATCTATACTACATCAGTCCAAGCACAAAATTTAGCCCTTTCATGCAGGAAAAAAAAAAAAAAAAGGGAGGAAGACTGGAGTTCTGGCCCAGTGGTAGAGTGCTTGTGCTTGTCTGGAATGAAAAGGCCTTGAGTCCAATCACCCACACCATCAAAAAAGAAAAAAATTAACATGCAATATATGAGATATGAGATTAGAAGACTTTGCTGAAAATGTCGAGGTGGGAGGGCTTCACAGGAAGGGAGTTCCCTCACCCACTGTAAAACAGGCAACCGGGAAAATCCTCTTGCACATTCCTGTTTTCTTCAGTCCTTGTTAGCTACCCTTTGCTGTGGTTTCCTCTATTGACCCCAACACTATACCTTCAGAGCACGCACGCTGACACGCTCCTCTGACTCCTCTGTCTTCTCTCTCCTGTCTCCCTCCTCTGTTCTTTCCTCTCCCCCATCTCTTCAATGTCAGATATAAATTCCTTTCCTTAGCTCATGCCAAGAGGCTATGGGGTGATGAGGGCTGGATTTTGCATCCCTACTGCTTCTTTATCACATTTTTCTCAAAGATGCTTCCTTCTCATAGAGGAATTCTAGTGCCAGATGTTAATGTGATTCAAACATTTTTCCACCTCAATACACATATATAAACAGAAAGTATATACAATTATTATTCTGCTTAATTCATGCCAGAAAAAACTCTATGATTGTTCTATTTGTGGGCAAAGTGGGGATAACTATGGTTTAGGATTAAATGCATATCATATTGTTACTTTATATATATATTTATGATTATACAACAACTCCTTAATAAAATTTTTTTAAAAAATAAATAATAAAATGGACTAATGAGAGGCTGGAGCAGTGGTTCAGCGGTTGGAGTGCTTGCCTGGCATGCTTGAGGACCTGGGTTCAAACTCCAACACTGCATATGCAACTAAGTATCAGGGAAACAAAAACCAAAATGAATAAATGAAATTGATTCTTTTTTCTCTCATGGTCCCTCTCTCCCTCTCTCTCTTTTAAAAAATGGACTAAAGAAAAAGTTTAGACCATCCCATCTGATTCAAGAGCATGTCCTTGAGAGGTGCTGTCTCAAAATAAGTAAAAAGGGCTGGAGATGTAGCTCCGTGGTATAACATTTGTCTAGCATGAAGCCCTGGGTTTCATCCCCAGTAGCAGGGGAAAAAAAAAAAAGATTGTGTCCTTAGCCATGCCAGCACAGCTGAATCCCAGAACTGAGCCTAGGTAGGAAAATTCAATTTGTCTTATGTCCTTGAAGGCATTTTATAAACTGCTAAAAGAAAGACACCCAAACTGGAGGAGTGCTTTTATTAGATGGGCCAAAAAGTAACGCCTATGGCAGCCAAAAAGTTTCAAGATTTTTCAAACCTATGTGGACTCTCAAAGTATTCTCAGGCTCAAACTGTGGGCTATAATGTGGTATCAATCCAGTAGAAATAATAGCGTTCAATGAGCGTTTCATGTGGTTAAACCAGATAATCAGGTAAGTAATGAAGCTTCAAGATATATGATTTATTCAAGTTACTACCTAATAGTATAAAACAATCACCAGTTTAATATATTCAATGATTATATGGGTCAGGAATTCAAAAAGGGCATAACAAAGAAAGCTTGTATTTGCACCAAAATGCCTAGAACCTCAACTGGGGAGTCACAAAGGCTGAGGGTTCCTGAGTGGCCAGGCTGGAATTATATGAAGTCTCTTTCACTCATGTGTCTGGTATTTGATGCTGGGATGTATGCATGTGCCCCACCCCCCGATAGGTTTGCTTAAAGTACAGTAGTTAAGCTCTGTTAGTGAGAAGTCTCTAAGATCTTCCCCAATCATCTCTACCTGCTGGAATTCACGGCCTTGCATAGTCTCATTCTCTTGAATAACTTGCTTCTAACCAATAGAATATGGCAACGTTGATGGGATATTTCCTCCACAATTAGGATAAGCCTACAAAAGATTGTGATACTTCTCTCTCTCAGCCAGCTGTCATGTTAAAGAGGCTCACATGGCAAAGAATTGAGGGTTACCCTGGCCAATAGCCAGTGAGAAATCATGGCCTTCAGTCCAACAACCTTTAAAGAATTGAATGAATCCTAGGACTGGGGCAGTGGCTCAGCAGTTACAGCGTTTGCCTAGCATGAGCAAGGACATGAGTTTGAACTCTAGCACCACATACACAATGAAGTGTCAGAGCAACAAAAGCCACATGAAAAACTAAATAAAATTGATGTTCTCTTTCTCTCTTGAAAAAAAATAATAATAAATGAATCCTTAGCCAGACTTGGTAATACATACCTGTAATCCCAGCAACTCAGGAGACTGAGGAAGGAGGATCACAAGTTTGAGGCCAGCCTAGACAACTTAGCAAGAACTTGTCTTAAAAATAAAAGTAATAAAGAGCTGGGAGTGTGGCTCATTAGTAGATGGTCTCAGGGTTCAATCCCCATGACCACAAAAAAAAAAATTTGATTCTTGCCCCAAAACCATGTAAGTGACCTTGGAAGTGTATCCTTTTCATTTAAACCTTCAAATGAGACCCCAGCCCTGCCCAAAACCTTGATCAGTCTTGTGAGAGATCCTAAATCAAAGGATCCAGTTAAACCACAGTCAAATTACTGACTCAGAGAAATTATGGGAGGGATAATAAATGTGCGTTGTTTTAAAGTGCCAAAGTTGGGGGTGATTTTTTCCATAGCAATAAATATCTAATACAAGTTCCCACAAGAACCAGGCAGAAACTATATCATCTTTTATAACCTAGGCTCAAAAATTACATATTACTTCCCCCAAAATCACAAGCCTGGCCAAATTCCAGAAGGTAATATAGACCCCCTTATCTCAAAAGGGAGTGCAGACAAAATGTCAGAGTGTCATCACAGGAGAGGCACAAGACAGGAAGATGTTGTTGTGACGCTCTGGAAAATACATTCTGCCACATGACTTTTTGGCCTTGTCCTGCAGCGTGCAGATGTTTTCATGTGCAAATTTCAAGAAAGATGTATACTCTTGCTATTCTGAAACTGAGTTTTTGTTTATGCTCCTCCTGAAACATCTTCTCTGTTTTTAAGAAATGCTCAATTTCTCAACGTGTCACAACGTAAATGGGAGTTCCCCTCCTGCTGTCAGGGATTCAAGATTCTCTCCACTTAAGAAAGACTCCTAATGAATTACAACACTGTTCTGGCTACATATTCTGAAACATTCCAGCATTGCCCCACACTTCACTCCAGTTGAGGGGAAACGGAACCGTGAGTGAGGAGGGGGATAGACTGAAGGACACTCAGGCCAGGCTAACAGGGGAGCTTCCAGCACTGACAAACTCATAGAACTTCTGAGCAAGATGACTCCTTCAGATATCAATCAATTCGATTTATACCAGTAATGATTATAACTACATTTAGTATGACTATATTAGCAAGGCTGAATGAGGTTGCTTCTAGCATCATAGTGGATGCAACTCAAGTAGGTCAAATTTCACCCGTTTGTAAACTCATATTTTTTCTATTTAGGGTTTCCATCACTGTAGCTTGAGTCTCATCCTACTTGACTTCAAGCAGTGCAGGCTTTGGGACTGGAGTGGTGGCTCAGCAGTTAGGGTGCTTGCCTGGCATGTGTGAGGATACGGGTTGGAACCCCAGCACCACCTAAAAGACAAAGTGTCAGAGCAAGGAAAGCCACATGAAAAACTAAATGAAATTGATTCTCTCTTTCCCTCTCTCTCACTATCTCTCCCTCTTTAAAAGAAACAAAGAGGGAAAAAAAGAAGTGCAGACTTTGATCAAGGAGCACTTTGACCGAGGAGCACTCATGCAGCTGCCATTTCTCCTGACTTTCTACCTCTGCCAGCTATCTGACTCCACGTGGGAACTTGAGTATCCGAACACCAGGGTCCAACTTTCCTAAGCCCACTGCTCTGCCCAGCATAAGTCGTACAAACCCCTCTACCAACACAAACTAGACTGAAACTGGTTGTTTTGTTTCGTTTTGTTTTGTTTCATACTGGGGATTGAACCCAGGACCTCACACACGCTAGACAAGTACGCTAACACTTAGGTACCACCCATCTAAGCTAAAACGCTTCTTTTTTTTTTTTTTTTTAAGAGAGAGGGACAGTGAGAGAGAAAGAGAGAATCAATTTTATTTAGTTTTTCATGTAGCTTTTATTGCTCTGACACTCCATTGTGTACATGGTGCTGGGGTTCAAACCGCTGTCCTAGCGCATGCCAGGCAAATGTCATCATTCCAGTCCTAAGCAGAAACTCTTAACAAGACATTACTAAAGGTTTGGAGAGATGAGACAATTACAACAAAAAGAAACTTAAAAGCAAATATTTTGCTCAGATTCCCCAGGCCCCGGGTTGACCTCTACATTCCTCTCTGCTGCTGCCATGAAGCCAGGCCCAACCTGCTTCCCCACAGTGAGAATACTCTTGATTCTTCAAATCCTTGAGGTTCACAAAAAGGAGTCAGTTATTTTCCCACACTCCCGTCTGAGACGCACGTCCTGAGTCTTTATTTCCTGTTTTAGGACTGATCTTGTTCCAGATGGTCTGAGAATTGAGACGTCCATTTTATGGAAATCTCCAGCTTCTAAATGTTACCAGAATAAGCATTTGGACCATAGAACACCAAATGTGTGACACTAATAGCCTAACCAATGCTGAGCCCATGAAGCCAATGAAGCCCTTTTCCTCGTTTTTCTCCTCTGACCAAGAGTCTGTGGGTAATGCAGCCTTCCAACCATCTCCACTGTCAAGCTCCCGAGCACCTATGATTGGCTAGTTGAAAAATGGTTCATCCTCTAGAAAGTATCTAAAAGCAAGGAATAATGAAGACAGATGGCAGTTAAATACCTACTTAGGAAACACACACTGCTCCAAAAGGAACCATTTAGAAAGATCAACTCTGCCCATGTAACAATATCTCACCTAATTTTGACAAGCATTTGAGGTTCTTGAAGATAGAGAATCAGCTCCTCTCTGTTCCACAGTGAGATTATTTTTTTCTGTACACATGCAAAAGGCCCATAGAAGGCGTTTTCCTAGACATTGCCTCTTTTAGGAGGCTTAAAACTGCCTGCAATTTAGGACAGTTCTTTCTCAGCCTCTATCCAGTGAGCTAAAAAAAAAAAATCTTTGGGTCCAATCTTAGCCACCTTTACCTTGTTAAACCCACTTTATGGGCAGAGAAAAGTGGAGTTCTGTGAATCCCAATAGTTTGTCTGAATTGCACAATGAAAAATTAGAAAAGCTGAAAGTGAGAACACTGGCTACACTGGATGCTCAGACTCTTGCTACTGTATGTACCAGGCCAGGCTTGATCTGAAAGGAAATGTTATATATCACAAAAATATGCTGTGTAAAGACCAGCCAAACATGCAGCAAATCAGTCCCATTCAGCTTGGGATTAAGCAAGACAAACAATAGAGCAGCTTTCTAAATGAACTTCCGTTTCCAGGATGAGAAGGAAACAGAGGGACATGAGCTCTTAGGAGACACCTGCAGTGATCAGGGACCAGTGCCAAAGACAGGGTATAAAGAAGATCCCAAAGAGAGAGAACTCCGAGGAAGATGCCACATTGATTTTTCCATTCCACAAATTTTTGTCAAATGTGTTCATTGTGCCTGGCTTTGTGCTAAGCAGCAGGCATGTCGCAATGAATAAATCGTAGGCTCCTACCGTCCTGGGCTTCACAATCTGGTAGAAAAGAGAAACAAATAAATATAGAAATTGCATTCCCCTGATTCAAGGGAAAGGAACATCCTGATTAAAATACGTGTGGCAACTCTAAGAGCATTTGTGTCCAAGCACAGCGGGAGCCCGCAGTGGTTGTCATTTCCTCTGTTCTACCGACTCTGCTACTCCTGGAGAATCCCTGGACCCTCCAGACCTCTGTGTAGCTCACTGCCCTTGTAATAAATTTACTCTGGAATGCCTCAGCCCTTGAGGTACAATGTGTGACTATGACCTTTGTCAACAGGCAATGACACAAAGCACCTGTCGTCTTTGGCAAAGACCAGCTGAACAAGTGCTTAACTCAGAAGCCTGTTATAGTTTTTGTGAAAACAAATTACATCAGTGCTTACCCAGGAGTCTCCCTAGCAGGCTAAAGTGTTTTCTTTGGTGAGTATGTGTGCGTGTGACGGCTGTGCTCCTATCTCATGTGGCACTGAGGAACTCCACACAGAGTGAAGTGGCACAGAAGTCTCTGTATCTCAGTGCTTTGCGATGCTATATACAGCAGAGCCCTGGAAAACCACTTGGCAGGGAGGCAGGCATTCTGAGAAGTCTCAGCATACAAAGCCCTTTGCTGTGGAAGGGAGATGCAGATTAGCCAAGGTCACGGGCTCCCAGGGAAATAGAATTTACTGAGTGGCTTCCATGGTTGGGTCTTGGACCAGAGTTTTCACTTACCTCTCTCATTCACTTATAACCCATGTGAGCTCAGCCCTGTGCTCCTACTCTGGACCCACCTCAAAGCCAGCACTTGACAAAGCCACCACTAAAACAATAGTGAGTCACATGGCTTTTACCACAGACTCCATGGGGACACAAAAGGGACATTTACTTGGCAGACCACTAGTAAATCTTAATCTTCAAGACATCTATTGCATAACATGGTGACTATATATAGTTAGTAACAAGGTATTACATTCTTGAAAATTGCTAAGAGAATAGATTTTTTTATTCTTACCACACACACAAAAAAAAAGCATGTGAGGTAATGCATATTTTAATTAGCTCAATTTACCCACTCCACAGTGTATACATATTTCAAAACATCGTGCTGTACGTAATAAGTACAGTCTGCCCACCATATCTACGGGTTCCACACCCACAAATTCAACTGACTACAAACAGAAATATTCAACAAAATTATTGCATCTGTACTGAACATGTACAGATCCTTTAAGTAATCACTAATCCCTAACCAATACCTTCTAACAGCAATTCGCACGGCATTTACACTGCATTAGGTATTGTAAGTAATCTAGAGATTAATTTTAAAGTGCGTGGGAGGATGTGCGTGGCTTACATGCAAATACTACACCATTTTTATATAAAGGACTTGAGCATCCAAAGATGTTGGTATCCATGGGTAGTCCTGGAACCAATCTCCTATGGATGCCCAGGAACAACTGTATATACAATTTTATTTATCAATTAAATAAATAAATTAGAGGGGCTGAAGAGGTGGCTCAGCAGTTACGGCGCTTGCACAGCATGCGGGAATATGTGAGTTCAAACCCCAGCACCCGCATACACAACAATGTCTCGGAGCAATGAAAGTCACATGAAAAACTAAATAAAAATTGTTATTCTCTCTCTCTGTCCCTCTCTCTTAAAAAATAAATAAATAAATTAGAAAAAAAATCCCCACCACCTCCGCTGTCTTCTCCCTTCCCTGCTTCTCCAGTCTTTCTAACTTCCTCGTGGCCAGTTTCTCTCTTTCTCCCCTCCCCCTTCACTTCCCTTTGCCTCTCCCCTGTATCTCCTCTCTTACTTGCTTAACCCCACAAGCAAAGCCTATACTTACCCAAAAGGCAAGAGGATCCTATTACTCCTTAAGCAAGGCCTTTGTGATACTCCATTTGTTTCATTCATTTAAAAAGTAGTTGTCAAGTTTCCAGTACTGATTTGGGTGTGGGAGTTTAGTTGTGAACATGACAGACAAAAACATCTGCCCACACACGGCTTCCAAAATCCTTATAGCAATCCATTTTGCCATAGAAGAAAGCTGAGAAAGCTGAACTCAGTAGCACACGCCTGTAATCCCAGAGACTTGGGAGGCTGAGACAGGAGGATCACAAGTTCAAAGTCAGTCTCAGCAACTTAGCAAGGCCCTAAGCAATTTAGTGAGACCCTGTCTCAAAACAAATTAAAAAGGGCTGTGGATGTGCCCCAGTGGTTAAGTGCCCCTGGGTTCAATCCCTGGTACAAAACAAAAAAAGAAAAGAAAAAAGAATGAATGAATGAATGAAAGAAAGCAGAGGTTCAGAATCAATGTATCCCACAAAGTCAGACACATAGGAGCAAAATACAGCCTAGAAAAAGCAGCTGGCAGAACCCAATCAGGGGTGGGGTTCAGCCTGGGATTTGTAGTGAGAATGGGTGCACAGAGCCTGGAGAACTAGGAAAAGGGACTCAGTTGTCACATTATAAAAACAGCCCTTGGAAACAATTAAGTCTGTGTTCAAATTCTAGATCAGCTACCTACTTGGTCTTATTAATTCTAAGTCTTCATTTTCTAATCTGTAAAATGAGGATAAGTATTAAACTTGCCTGCCAAGTGCAGTGGTGCATGCCTATAACCACAGCTACTTGGGAGGCTGAGGCAAGAGGATCACAAGTTCGAGTCCAGCCTAGGCAACTTAGCTAGGTACTGTCTCAAAATAAAAAATAAAAAGGGCTAGGGATGTGACTCAGTGGTAAAGTGCCCCTGGGTTCAATCCACAGTACCACAAACACAAAGAAAAAATTAAACTTACATCATAGACTACAAATATTATATATATATATATATATATATATATATATATATATACTCTCCTTAAATCCTCACAATCATACACTGTGCCAAACATATTATTTCGTGTCTAGCACAGAATGAGTATTATAAGTAAGTATTGTTATTTAATTATTCATTTGTGTTTGTTATTATCACTAAATAGAAAAATTGAACCAAGCTTGCCCAAGTAGAACCCCACAATTTTTTAGCCCTGTACTTTTCTTCTGAGAATACTTTCTCACAGCCACCTGCCCAACTATCCTCAACTTTGTGACCCACCAATCCTGTCCATGAAGTTATGGAAAACACATGTTATACAATATAACACCCCACACACCAGCTACTGTCCCTACTTCAATATATATGCATGCTGCCCACTGGGAGGATTTCCTCCCCTATCTTTCAAATCCATTCCACTGTGGGACTGCAGTGCTACAACCATTCACTTCCAGGCACTGCCAGCACATTATATAGAACCACCTTTCAACAAGTACTGGAAGATTTTCCCTCTTAGCTGACTTGTCATAAAGAACTACTAAGAGGCCACAGGTTCAGGTTTAGTGTGAAAGAGGCAATGTGATAGGAGAATGGGCCCACCCCTGCTATCAGTATCTGTGCCATTTGTGTATGCAACTCACACATTAAAACTTCTGGACTTACTTGATTTCACATATAACACTTCCGTTTAATGATGGAACGCTGCTATGAATGGCCAACTTTATGACTTGAAGGGTCAGACAACACCCTACTCATGATGGAAACTAAGATTGTATGATAACTTGGTGACTCATGGTCTATAACATCATAGTCCTTCCTCAAAATACATCTGTCATAGGTAGCTATTATTATTATACACATTTGCAGATGAAAAGACAAAGCCACAAAAATGTTAGTTTGGATCGTGCATCCACCTTTATTCTAGGACATACAAAGAAATACCACCCCCCTCCAAAAACTACAAGAGAATTAGTTATGAGAAAAGGTGTGCTGATTTCAAAAGATGAGAAACAAATATCTAATAAAGGAATAGGTGTTGATTATACAAAAGTATTGATTATACAAACATTGTCTTTATCAAGCTTTATGTGTATCCTATAGTAAAGATATAGATGAATAAAAATTATTATATGATTAAATGCAAAGATGAGAAAAGAATCAAGTCTTATGAGAACACATAGAAGGTATAGGAGTCAAGAGAAGTTTTCTGAGAGGAAGCAATATTTGAATTGAGTTGTGCGGTATCAGCCGGAGGTAGGCAGAAAAAGTGGGGCAGGTCAAAGTGTGGGGGCAAGGGGAAGAGAGTACAGGTGAGGGGGAGGCAAGTGCCAAGACCCCTGAGGTGGCAGGCAGCACATTTTTTGTTTTGTTCTGTTTTAATGTAGCACAAATTCCAGAAGTGAGTGGACCAAAACCAACACAGATGCTAACAGATGTCATCAAGGAATCCAGATCCCTTCTGTCCTGATCCGACATTCTCAGCTTTCAGCTTTCATTCTCTTGCTAACAAGACAGTTGCTGCGGTGAGCACTGTGTCTAAGTTCTGCGCTGGAACCGGAAGGCAGAGGCTTCTCCTCAGGGATTTTGCTGTTTCATTAGGAGATGGAAACCCACCTTGGGGGTGTCTGTTCACTTCTCAAAGTACGTTACATGGTCCTCTCAGGCTGTAATGAAGTCTATGAATTCGTGCATGTTGTTTTGCAGCCTCTGCAACGGAAGGCAAGGGAGAAGCAGTTGAAATGCTTGTTGGGTAAGTCATACTACCACTTGGGCCAAGAATGAATGTGTTACTTTTGTAATTTTTTTAATGTAAAAATAGTGCTATGGGCCTGACACAGTGGAGCATGCCTGTAATCCCAGTAGCTCAGGAGGCTGAGGAAGGAGGATCACAAGTTCAAAGCCAGCCTCAGCAATTTAGCAAGACCCTGTCTCAAAAAAAAAAAAAAAAAGTGCTATGACAACTGTAGGGAAACAACACACCTCAGAGCAATTTCATCGTTACCTGGCACTTCACTGTTCTATTTGCTGTGTGCATTACTCTATCCAAGCTCCAAGCCTACACGCTCCTTCTTCTGGTGCTGTATTAATTGATTATTGTAGCAATCTTTTCAAGCCCTAAATTTTCATTTGAATAGAAAAGAAGCAGCCATTAGCTTAATCCTGGAGAGTGGAATGACCACAGAATCCTCTCCAAAGTCCTGGCCTTCTATTGCCCGATAGTCTCCAAAATAAATTTAATTTCTTCACTGACCTGAAGTTCACATTAAACTATTTACTGCCAAGGGTTTGAATTACTGCAAATATGTCCCTTGGGCTTATCCCAGATGAATTAATAATCAGAGCCCCTGCCACAATTTCTTGTTTGGCAAATACTCTTATTCCAATCTCCCTCCTGAACTTAAGACTCACAATTTCCAACTTCCTGCTGGACAAGAACACCTTGATGTTCCACAGGCAAATCCAACCCCGTATATTATCATAATCTCATGACAGTCTCCCTCCAAACTCATCTCAGTGAATGGTGCAACCTTGGATTGAGTTGTTTAAATCGCAGTCTCAAATCTGGGCTCAGGTCTTCTCTTTTCTTTATTTCACATCTACAATCAGCAAAATCCTGTCAACTCTACCACACAGGTGCTCTCTAATCTGCCCCTCCTTTTCCTCTTCTAATTCAGGTTCAACTCAGCTTCTGCCTGGACCATGTAGCAAAAGTGAATAAAATGCCTTGGAGGTCGCCACGAAACAGAAACAAGGCTGGGCACAGTGGCTCATGCCTGTAATCCCAGCTACTCAGAAAACTGATGCAGGATTCCAAGTTTGAGTCCACCCTGGGCAATTTAGCAAGGCCCTGCCACAAAAAAGAAAAAAAAATTTTAAGGGGGCTGGGGGACTGGAGCAGTGGTTCAGCAGTTGGAGGGAGCACTTGCTTGGCTCGCTTGAAGACCTAGGTTCAAACCCCAGTACCACATGCATAACTGTCCGAGAAACAAATGCCTGATGAAAAAATAATTACAATTGATTCTCTCTTTCTTTTTTTTTTTTTTTAAAGGAGGAGCCTGGGAATGCAGCTCAATGGTAGGGCATTTGTCTAGAATGCACGGAGGCCCAGAGTTCAATTCCAAGTACAGAAAGAAACAGAAACAGAAACAAAATCCAGTGGACTTGGAGCATGAGGAAGGAAGAACGTCGGAAGACGAGGTCAGAGAGGAAGGCTGGTCCAGATCCAGCCACACTGAGGAGTGAATGGTTAGTTGTGGGTTTTCATTGTTGTTGCTGGTGGTGGTGGCGGTGGTAGTGGTTTTATTTTTGTTTTCAGTGCTGGGGGTTTGCATGCTAAGCAAGCACTCTACGCCTGAGGTACACCCCCAACCATTGATTTGTGTTTTGAATAATTGTGATGGTAAGCCACTGCAGGACTTGAAAATGAAAGGGCATTGACCTAATAAACTCAATCTACTTCACCCTCCACACTGGCCCTAGAGTGCTTGGTAAAACACAGATCAAACTGTACTTAAAACCCATGTTAGGGGGGCTGGAGGGGTGGCTCTGTGGTGGCGCTTGCCTGGCGTGTTTGAGTGCTCAAGTTCAAACCCCAGCACCATATACATGACAAAGTGTCGGACCAACAAAAGCCACATGAAAACCTCAAATAAAAATTGTTTCTCTCACTATCCTCTCTCTGGGAGGAAAAAACAAAACAAAAAAAAAAAACATGATAGGATTGAAGAGGTGGCTCAGTGATAGAGTGCTTGCCTGGCATGTGTGAGGACCTGGGTTCAATTCCCATCACCACATACACAACAAAGTGGAAGAAAAACAAAAACCAATGAAAAAAATAAAAAATTAATTTTCTCTTTGAAGAAAAAAATAATACCCACAACCCAGTCTAATCATACTAAAAACATCCAAAAAATTGCAGTTGAGGAGTATCCTACAATCCTATATTCCTGACCAGTACTGCTCAAAACTGTCAAGATTATCAAAAAAGAAGAGAAGGAGGAGGAAGAGTCTGAGAAACTGTACTGTCTCAGCCAAGAGAGAAACCAAAGAAACATGATGATTAAATGTCACATGGTATTCTAGATGTGATCCTGAAACAGAAAAGGACACTAGGTAAAAACTAAGGAAACCTGAATAAACTATGGGATTTTGGTTAATAGTCATGCATCAATACAGGCTCATTAACTCTAACAAGTCATCATACTAATGTAAGAGTTAATAACGGGGGAAACTATAGGACTGTGTGGGAACTCTCTGTACTATTTGCTCAGACTTTCTGTACAATCAAAACTACTTTTTTTTTTAAGGGAGAAGGAGAGAGAGAAAGAGAATCAACTTTATTTAGTTTTTCATCTGGTTTTGTTGCTCTGACACTTAGTTGTGTATGTGGCGCTAGGGTTTGAACCTGGGTCCTCGAACTTTCCAGGTAAATGTGATACTGCTGAGCCACTGCTCCAGCCCCCCATCTAAAACTTCTAACAAAAGGATATAAATTTTAAAATAGGGGTAGGAGTGTGGCTCTGTGGTAGAGCACTTGCTTAGCTCACACAAGAGACCCTGGGTTCAATCCCTAGTACTGCCAAAAAAAAAAAAAATATATATATATATATATGTATATACGGGTGGGACTGGAGCTGTGACTTGTGGTATGGACCTGTGACTCCTGGTAGAGCACTTCCCTGGCATGCACAAGGACCCAGGTTCAAACCCCAGCACCACATACACAACTAAGTGGAGGGAAAAAGAAGATGAAAAAAATAAATAAAATTGACACTCTCTTTCTGTCTGTCTTCCTCTCTTAAAAAATAAAAATAAAAAAGACAAAAACTCTAAAATAATCCCTTAGCTCCTAAAAGAGAAAGGCTAAATAGTATGTGCATAGGGCATTTTTCCAAGCCAATTTCTTATTAATCCTGTACCCCCAAATCACACCCCAGCTACACTGAACACTTCTTTACTTTTCCCTTTTTGAAAAGGAAGGTTTTCATTCTATGCCCTTTTGTGCCTCTGAGTCTTTGCACACACTGTTCCCTCTTCCTGGAATGCCCTTCTCAGTTCAGTTAACACTTTAATTATTTAACTCCAGCTGCCCCAATTATCTCCTCCTGTAGCATCACTTAGTTCTTGAAACACTTACACAACAAATTCTAGGAGAGCAAGTAGCCTCAGTCAACTACCTCTCCTTCCCTCCTAAAGTCCAAGCAGCTAGCCAAACCATCACCATCTTTTAAATTTTCCACATAGAAGTCAGAAAAATGTCTGGTATGGACCCTCCTATCCTCGGAGTACATCTAGACTCTCAGGATGGTCCTTTTGAATTCCTTCTCTCTTTTTTAAATTTTTTTTTTTTTAGGGCTGAGGACTGAACTCGGGGCCTTACGCATGCTAGGCAAGCGCTCTGCCACTGAGCTAAATCCCCAACCCCCTTTTTAAAAATTTTTTAAAAGATTGATGGACAGTGAGAGAGAAAGAGAGAGAATCCATTTTATTTAGCTTTTCACGTAGCTTTCTTTCTCCAACACTGTTGTATACATGGTGGTGGGGTTCAAACCCACATCCTCACTCACGCTAGGCAAGCACCATAACCACCAAGCTACCTCTCCAGCCCTGAATTTCTTTTCTTTTGATCTGAGGTCATGGGAGACCTTCTTCCTTGAGCTAGGTGGGGATGAAACTCACTACATAACTTTTCCAAAGAAATCCCTTTACATACAAATCCCCCCTCTTTTTTTTCTTTCTTTCACTTTTTTTTTGTCCTTACTTTATGTTCCTTTGATGTGGGTTAGAAGTTTAATGAATTGTTATCAGTTTCAGGTATCTGCTTTGAACACCTATGGCTTGACTTGCCCTGGCACTGGCTTTGGTGTCTGGTACCCAGCATATTGTGCTGCAAATGCCTCCCTGCTTCCCCATCACTTCGTCCCCTTTCTCCACGCCTTCCTGCGGTATGAAGCTTGGAAAGTTTTAGCTACAGTTTCCTTGCAGCTAGGATACTAGACTCAATGAAGGGCCCTCAGCTCACAGGAATGTTGGAAGTCATACAGGAGTGGGAGCCCTCAGCCTACTGGCAGCAAGGTCATGGGCTGAGCTCAGCTTTTCAGTGACTGGTCACCAGCTTCCTGGATGTTAGAAGGCAGCTGTGGTGGTTATGGCAGAGTCCACCCAAGAGGCTTCAGGTTTAGTCAGGACCTGCAGATCACAGCCCCAGCAATGCCTTCTTGAATGGATGAGTGGCAGCCCCAGACTCCAGCTACTCCAGCTCTTGCAATGATTTTAAATGTAACTAACTCCCTATATTAAATTCTTCTCTGCTTAAAATATGTAGAATAGTTTCTCGGTGCGGTTTGCTAGGGCTACCAAAACAACATACCCCAGATTGGGTGGCTGACACAGAAAAAAAAATTTTTTTTCTTACAGTTCTGGAGGCTGGAAGTCCAAACTGAAGATGCTAGCAGGTTTGCTTTCCCCTGAGACCTCCACCCTTGACTTGCTGATGGTCACCTTTTGCTATGTCCTCACATGACCTTTCCTCAGCTGGCACATCCCTGGTGTCTCTCTACTCGTCCTATTCTCCTCTTCTTATAAGGACAACAGTCTGATTGGATTAGGTCCCTCCCTAATGGCCTCATTTTAACTAATTTCCTGTTTAAACACCTTATTTCCAAATGTAGTCACTTACAGAGGTACTGGAAGTTAGGGCTTGAAGATATGAACTTCGTGGAATACAATTTGATCTATACCAATACCATCCCTGAAACCTGACAGATATATGGATCTTGATGTCTTTCTATACCACCAATTTAACATCTTTTTTTTTCAGGGCTGAGGACCGAACTCAGGGCCTTGCGCATGCTAGGCAAGCACTCTGCCACTGAGCTAAATTCCCAGCCCAATTTAACATCCTTTAATGAATGAATGAAAACAGTATAGCTTCACAGCAAAAGTCCTATCCCTAGTCGCTTTCTTCTCTTCATAGAGGCTTCCAGGTTTCCCTTCCCACCTCCCTTCACTGGGACTATTTTTTTCCCTCCTACAATTTTTATGGACAGCAAAGGGACTAAGTAGTGGTATATGAGTTATCTTAATAACAATATTATCACAAATTTAACTGCTTAAAGCAACACATTTTATTATCTCACTATTTCTATGGTTCCGGAGTCCAGCCTTGACTTAACTGGATCCTTAGCTTATTGTTCCCACAAGTCTGAAATCAGGGTGTCAGCCAGAGTCATGGTCTTATCTGAAGCTAGTCTAGGGGGAAATCTGCTCCAAATTCACTCAGAATTCAGACAGCAGAATTCAGTTTCTGTAGGATTCAGGATGTCAGTTTAATGATACCTGCCAGCCAGGGTCACTCAACTCTTAGAGGCTGCCACAGTTCCTTGGCACAAGGGGACTCCCAACATGGTCATTTGTTTCCTCCCAGGCAAGAAAATAGCTCAACAGGACGGCACTAAGAGCATGTGCAACGTAATCGGAATTCACATGCATTCCATAGTCTATACTGTATTCTGCTAGTTAGAAACAATCTCAACCGCAGTAAAGAAGAGGAGATTATACAAGAATGTGAACGCCGGAAACGGGGTTCATGGAGGTCACCTAAAGGGTCTGCTTGCCACAGTTGCCTTCTGCTTTTTTGGCTTTTTCCTCTTCCTTCATCTGTCAGGTCTCTGTGATCAGAACCCGGTGCCTATCTGATGACCACAGAACTAGGGAAGGGGCTGTGGGTAGAGCTCAGTGGCAGAGCACTGGTGCAGCACGTGTGAGACCCTGGGCTTGATCCCTAGCACAGACAGAGAAAGAAAGAAAGAGAGAGAGAGAGAGAGAAGGAAGGAAGGAAGGAAGGAAGGAAGGAAGGAAGGAAAGGAAGAATGAAGGAAAGAAAGAAAGAAAAGAAAAGAAAGGAAGGGAGGGAGGAAGAGATGGTGTAGAGAGGGAGGGAGGGAGGAAGAGATGGGGTAGAGAGGGAGGGAAGGAGGAAGGGAGGAGGGAAAGAGGGAGGGAAAGAGAGGGAGGGAGGAAGAAGTGAGAAAGAAAGGAAGAGAAGGAGAAGAAGGAATGGAGGGAGGGAGGAGAAAGAAAGGAAGGGAAGGAAGGAAATGAAAGACAGAGAGAGGAAACAAGAAAGTGAGGAAGGAAGGAATGAAGGAAAGAAGGAAGGAAGGGAAGGAGGAAGGGAGGGAGGGAGGAAGGAGGGAAGGAGGGCTTTGGGCCCTCATCTGGAGCAAGTGTCTCTTCTAGCACAAACTGACCATATGGGAGCTGTCTGAAGTAGAGAGCCCATCAGTTTAACAGTCCTAGGTCCAAGAGGCCAGATGAACTTGGGCTGTTGACAGCCTCAGCTGCCCAAACATTTTGTGGCTGCTTCTACAAGCACCCAGAAGCCCCCCAGGGTGAGAACACCTCTGTCTTTTGCATTTACCAAGGACCCAGAGAACATGGCACACTCTTCTGCCGCAGTCTCTAACACAGGGAGCCTTTTCCCTCACCACGCATGTGTTTACTTTGTGACCTCTCAGATTCCAAGACCCTGAAGGCCAGGGCCTTTCCCAGTTTTTCTTTTGAATATCTCATTGTTGTGACCTGAGATTTGGCATATGGTAGGTATTCTATATACATTAGGAAGAATGGATTAACTCCATAATTTGAAAACCAATATCTGGGCTGTGATGTCAGAATCTAGAGAATTTAGACAATTTGTTAAACACTTAGAGAAAAAAATGAGGTCCATGCAACCAAATTCTTCTCAGTCATAGATAGTTAAAGCAGATTAAGTGAAAAAATGATTCACTTTTCTTTGTAAATGAAAAAAATTATATATAGTAAAGGCTATTGATAATGATAATAATTGGCATAATGAATATTATCAGTCATAATCTACACTTTATTTTTCCTGTAATTTGTGACTTTTTTCTTTTTACAGTTCTGGAGATTATGAGCCTGCTAGGAGAGTGCCCTACCATTGAGTTTCACTCTCAGCCCCATTTTTACATTGTAACTAAAAACACCTAAAAGGAACATAAAGAGAAGTAGGGAACCAAGTAACTCATCAACAAATCATGCCTAGCTTCCTTTTTATATGTTATTATGCTGACAATTCACAGAATTCAATTTAATTCAATACACTTTTTTTTTTGTACCAGGGATTGAACCCAGGGACCCTTAATCAGTGAGCCACATCCCAGACCTTTTTATATTTTATTTTAAGAAAGAGTCTCACTAGGTTGCTTAGGGCCTCACTAAGTTCCTGAGGCTGGCTTTGAACTTGTGATCCTCCTGCCTCAGCCTCCAGAGCTGCTGGGATTACAGGTGTGCGCTACCATGCTTGACTCATTGACTACCACCAGCAAGGTATTGAGCCAGTGCCAGATTGCTAGAGGTAGAAATGGCAAGAACAGTGTAACTTGATCCAGGGATGGCTAAGGTGAGGAGGGTAAGTGGTATAAAAGTATTGAGATGATTCTGCAGCTGACTGAATACCCATACCCACAGAGGGCTGAGAAATAACTGAGTGTCCACTGACAGGAAGCTTTCCATGTAAGCTATAGTCACCAGCTTATGCACTGCCCTCGTCCACATTTTATATATGACTTGAGTGAAGAAGAAGGTCAGCACAAAGTTTAAAGTAATAGCTAATAGATAAAACAACCAAGATGCCAAATGATCTAAATACCACGAAAGTCAACAAGAATCATTATAAAGTTGTGTACTTAGCTTCCAAAGAAAAAGCAGTTCAGATTCATAGGGAGGGATTCCTGGCTTGGCAGCAGTTCACATTAAAAAAAAAAAACAAAAAAACACTGGGTTTTTAATTGACCACAGATTTATTCTGAGGCATTAATGGAATGTGACTGATAAAAACAAAGGCTAGGGCAATTCTTGACCACAGTCATAAATCTAGTGTGCAGATAAGAGGGTGGCAGTCAAATCCTGTTGTAGTCGGACCACACTGGAGTTCTGTTTTTCTCTTCTAGGCATCCCTTTCTCAGTTGGACCATGGCACCCTTCACCCATCGTTGTGAAGGAAGGTGTTCTTGCACCTTTTTCCATCTTGGTGTGCTGGCGTACTCTCAAAAGCAATATCCTAAAATAGGACAAGTGAGCTCTACCCTTCTTACATAGCAAGAGGAGAGGGCAGTAAACCGTGTCATGTGAGCCCGATTCCTTTACAGAGATTTTAGTCACGCTGGCTTGTTGTGAGCTTACTCTTTTATTGCAGCCCCCTCTCCCTGAGGACCTGGGCCTGAGTGTAAGGATAATTAAATGACTGAAGCTGTGACTTACAGCCATTCTATGTACTCCAAATGATTCTCTTCTCCCCCTTGTCATAAGACTCCAAGGGACCAACCTTGCCAACCTCTCTAGGAGTCTAAATCCACCATTTAGTCTGAAAACTGGAAACCCTGCTACATGTCAATGCAAAAAGTCATCAGAATTAGATTGCAGAACTTTCTCTAACCCCCACTAGTTAGTGCTTCTACCTTGCCAGAGAGCCAACTTAACTCTCCTTCTTCCCAAGCCCTAGTGAGAATTGGGAGTGAGGAAAATTTTGGAAGAAAGGAGGAAAAAGAGGATGGAAAGAGAGGAAGACATTAATCCTGATCCCAAAGGTATGTCTTTATGTTATTGCCCTTGCAAACCACGTTTCTCTCTTTTCTTTGCTCTTGACCCCCAACACTCGATACCTGCCCAAAGATGAGAAAATCCAGGTTTATAGGTCCTACTTCCTCCAAAGGAGCTGATCCTAAAAATAGAACCAGTCCAGAGAGGACAACTTCCAGCCCTGCAAGATGCTTTACTTCAAACTAGGGTAAGGCCCAGTCAGGATCTACATACACTATCATCTTCCTTATCTAACAAATGCCTAAGAAACTGTGGTCTCTTCCACTAATGCCCTTGGACTGGAAGAGTAGGAGTTACATCTATAAATCCAGCTCTGTGCTAAACACTGGTACCATGCCTAGTTCGGCAAATGCTTGTAAATGAAGAGACCATAAATGTATTGCCTATGATGGTGAGTTCTAGAGCAATGGTTTCCAAATCCATTCTGGGTTCAGTCATGGTGTGGGCTAGCCTGGGAACCTTGCCACAGGGCATAACGTTGCACCTCCTGGGGAATGTCTTCCAGGTTCCAAAGGACAGATTCGCAAACAGACTTCTGGAGCACAGCCCCGTCCACTGCTGGGAACTGCCTTTGTTGGACTTGTTTATTTGGGAGAGCTGCTCTGGACTTTCACCCAGCAGCTGCCTGGCAGGAGGTGACCTGCCTTTAGCCAACAGAGGGTGGGGCTAGAAGGAGAGCAAAGCTGATAGCTGCTGCTCCAAGCTAACTGGGCACCAGGCTATACCATGGGAGGGGGAAGGGCAGAGTATTGCATCCAGAGTGCAGCTGGTTTCCAACAGGGGACCTCAACCTCAATTAAGGAGCATGAGTCTCTCCAGCCCACTTCCACTCAATGGAAGAGGGAGAGACAAGGTCAACTCACATGACGTGAAAGGCTTTTGCAATTTTCAAGGGTCACTGCATACAACCTTTCCTATAACCAGCTGCTGTTTCTCATTCCTGTTGAGGTCTCTCACAAGGCAGCATCAGGTTTGAGAGTCATGGCCTGCCACAGCCACATTGGCCATGAAGGTTTCAGTGATCTATTTGGAGCAATTTCACTGTTCTTGGTCCTGGCAAATTTGTCCATTTTCTGACAATATTTAGAGTCTGAGGTAAGTGTGAAGTAGATAATGACCTTTCAAGTCATGGCACAGTGTTCTGTTTAAAGCTTTCTTTTCTTCCTCAGAGCATCCGCGAGGTCCTTTGACCCTTCTGCATAGTCTCCTGGAGATTGTGCTGAGTTTCTGTCCACTCTTGTGTGCACAGGTTGCGAGAGGTGATGAGTGACAGGCAGAACGTTCACGTGTCTCGGGTCATGAGGCGCAGGGAACCTGCGGAGACCGCTCCTTTCGCCTCTGCTGCTCTTGCAGCCTGTTCAGACAGGCACCGTGCTCACCGGCTCCTCGGAGGTATTTCTTTCTCTCTGAACATTTTAGGATCATCCTCAAAACACATGTGAGAGCACACCAACTCCCCCCAATGAGAAGTTCCAAGGACTTGGCTCATGTTTCAAGCCTGCTGTGGCTGAAACAATACCATATCTGCAGCTCAGTTTTAGGTGACTCACCAGAAGAGCTATTTTAAACAGAATTTGTAGCGACTAAGATTACATTTGTTCTAGGAAAAACAGCCTGAAGGGACAAAAGGCTAATGCAGTATTTTTTAAATGCTCTTTTGAAGCTCATAGAAGCCCTGCTGTATTTTCTTGACAGCATCCTAGTTACCAGGCACAACAGGAGGGGTCAGAACCAGTATTTAAAACACTCAAGAAATGACCCTGCCTTGACACCAGCCAGCAGGAGTGTGTGTCATCAGAAGCCAGGTTTGCTGCAGTAATGAGGGTCTTGTCCATCTAGTCATCAGCGAGCCTAATTCATATCCTTGAAAAATAACATCTGTTGGGCTAGAGTTCTGGTAGCCTTGTAGAGGACAGAGTTAACCAGTCACCTGTCCTACCTTATGGACATCTTCAGTTCTCTTGACAATTACTGTTTCTACTCCTCTTCCCCACCACAGAGTGCAAACGCAGATTGAGGCTCCTAGCTCTGACTTTTGAGTTGGGACAAGATTTCTAGGAAGAGCAAGAAATTGACAGACACAAGGAATGGGGACTCCCATTCTACTTAAATCAAGTACACAGCTAACAACCAACTTCATCATTCTCTTGAGAAGCTGTTTCCCTTCCAGGCGTGGGGAAACAGCCAACCAACCAAACAAACAAATGCATAACCATCAAAGCCTGAGGATTTTCAGGAGGGGAAGAGAAGCTGAAACCATACCCCAACCCTGAGCCCCTGAGCTTCCCATCCTGCTTGGGGTCTCACTTCACTTGCCATTGCCTCTGCCCAAGGGAATACTGATATCTCTTCAGCATTCTACAAACCCTTTTCCTAAACTCATCTTTTCATGACTAAGGCAGAGTAGATCTTTCCCAAAGCTTTTACAAAATTCTAAGGAATGCCAAGGGGACATAAACAAGAAAATACATGAAGTGTAAACATGGTCAAGCTTGCGCAATGCGTTGACAATGATGAGATTAGCGGGCGAGACATGAAAGTGAGGGATTTTGTACATTATAACTTTCTCGCTTGATTTTTGACTTTATAAGTCATACACATGTATTTTGAAGCATCTAACTATTAGTTTGGGCCCTCCCATGCCTTCTAGCTCTCATGGATCAATTTACCTACAGATCTTCTATCCGATTAGTTTTGAGACTCTTTCTGTCTCCTCCTTTCTACCCTCTTCCTTCTCCAATAGGTCTCACAGACCTTCTAGGGAAAACAATGTGTGATAAGCTTGATCATTCACTCAGTGTATTCCCTGTGCCAGCTGTAGTGCCAGACACTGAGTAATAAGCCATCACATACCTCCTGCGCTTATCAGTACCTCTCAAATGCCTTTTCTCCTGGATAGCAGAAAAGACCAACGGTCATTTCCTTAACACTGTATTCCGTGTCTATCTAAAAAGGTCTATCTAAAAAGTCCCAGATCTTACATTTTTGAAAGAAAAGGCACTCAGAATTATATGAAAACACACTTAAGGGGCTCATTAATCTCTGCCAATAAAAAGATCATGGTCAAAAGAATTCCTAAGGACAACAATGACAACAATGGAAAGGAACTTATTTGCATACAGATGGATCTTCCCGAAGAAAGCAAAGAGGAAAATCCCACTTTCTGGAATTGTTGGAGCAGCAAAGTAGTTACTAATATAGTCAAGACAGGCGACCTCTGTCCTCTGGGTTCCCCAATCAGATGACTAAGAGCCTTTATCAGGCTCATCTCAGCTTATGATTGTTAATTCTCCTTCTGCTCTTCACCTGGTCCTCAAAGAGCCACCATGTCCTCCCTCTTGTCATCTAACCTGAGGCCAAGTATTCCCACTTGAAAGTGATTCAAATTGAGCTAGTCTTCACTTTCCTGGAGACTCTTCTTCCTTCCTCTGCTTCAGTTTCCCCAAGGAAGACAAAGATAAAACATTTGGAGACACCACAAAAGAACCTCATGCCAAGGTTTAAAGCCAGTTTTACTGAGAAGAACACTTTCAGTGGGGGCAAGGGATGGCCAAAGAACACCACCCGCTGACACACCCTTCAGAGAACAGTCTGTGCTTGGGGAATTTGCCTGTGGTTATGGCTCTCATGACATCACTGGCCATGAGAAGACATCCAAATCCTTCAGACTCCTGGGTCTTGCAAAGGGATCTCATTGTCCAAAGCCCTGCTTTTACCCCCCTGGAAGGTCTGGGATCAGGGATTCTCCTTTTCCCTCTTGAGTTCCAGTCAGCTTGTTCCAATGGATGGGGCAGGCAGGGCTTAATGGCCTGAAAAGGAGCAACCACCCATGTGGCCCAACAGTTTATCCTAGTAAATGACACACCAGCTGATATAGCACTATATGAACATATATTCCCCACCCCACCCCCAAATCTTCAGGGCACTTGACTAAGATCAATCCGTACCGGATCTTCCTAAAATTATTGCAAGAATTTATTCTAAAGGAAACAGCAGGTGGCAGCAGAGTTTTACTTTTTTTTTTTTTTTTTAAATCCTTTGGCCTAGAAGTAAAAAAATGTCAGGAAATAAACTCCTCATCTCTGAGTGAGCTGGCCTAGAAAGCGGTGCTCTGCCATCGTTAATGTGGAGAATATAGAGTCTTCTCAGGTGGACTCCATGCATTTTGACAAGAAAATCTCCAAAAAAAACTCCACCCGAAAGCCAGGAGCTTGCCTGGTTCTGCAGGCCAGGCAGGAAATTGACTGTGGCAGGGTGGCCAGATGACAGAGGCTGTGCCCATGAGCCTCATATTCATGTGCCCAATTTCAAGGTGTTGCTTGTTTGCAATGGCAAGGCCTTAAAGAAACCTGAGTTTGATTAAGTGGAAGCTTGCCTAAGAATTGAGCATCTATCTCACAGTATATTCACCATTACAATGTAACCCATGGCAGAAATACGGGGGCTGAGAAAGAAGGTGGAAAGAAAGAGAGTTAATGAAATCTGTTTCTGGTGCACCCAGTGATTTAGGCACCTCTGAAAGCTACATCACCACCTCACAGCAGCTGCAGCTAGCTCTAGGCTGAGGATTATATAGTGCCAAGACTGCTGTCTGGTTTGGCCTCATATATCTTCCTTGCCTTCATATTATGCTTGGCTCCCAATTTCAGGTTGTGACTGGAAGGTTTCCATTGCCACAGAACAGCCCCGGAGTTCAGAACCCAAGCTTCTACTGAATTGCTTTGCTGGGCAAATCCAGGTTTGTCTGTAAGAAGTAACTGGTCGCTGGACATGGTGGTGCATGCCTGTAATCCCAGCTTCTCGGGAGTTTGAGGCAGAAAGATTACAAGTTTCATCATAAGTTTGCCAGCCTGAATAACTTACTGAGAACCTGTCTAAAAAAATAAGAAAAAATGGGCTGGAGATGTAACTCAGTGGTAGAGTGCCCCTGGGTTCAATCACCAATACTGCGAAAAAGAAAAAGGATGGAGGGAGTCAATTCATTTCTGTGAACTCTCAGGCACACTTTGGGTTGAGTCACTTCATTTTCATTCAGGCAGGAATTCTATCAGTCTGTCTGTCTGCCTTTTTATTTCTTCTGTCTTAGATGGTTTTTAAGTTTCTGAGGCTGGCCTCAAACTTGTGATCTTCCTGCCTCAGCCTCTTGAGTAGCTGCCACACTCAGCATAACTCTTATTTTTAAGGTAGGGATGGAGGAATGAAGAAGGAATAGAGGATTTTTTTTTTAAGATTTTTTTTTAAGAGAGAAGGACAGTGAGAGAGAGAGAGACAGAGAGAATCAATTTTTATTGAGTTTTTCCACATGGCTTTCATTGCTCTGACACTCAGTTGTGTATGTGGGTGCTGGGGTTTGAACCCATGTACTTGTGCATGCTGGGCAAGCACCATAACTGCTGAGCCACGGCTCCAGCCAGGAATAGAGGATTTTGAGTTAATATTTTTAAAGGTACCAAACTTGTTAATGGGGAGAAAGAGACAAAACTGAAGACCTTGTTCCTAAGGTCCTACACAGATCTTGCAAACAGATGTGCCTGTGGGTTTTCTTTTTGAAAGTGAAGCTGACAGAAAAGTGAGTAGCTCCAGCCTTTCGTAAGTTACATAACTGAATTCTTGCCTTCACAGCTCCTGGTGCTCAGTGAGAACATTCCTGAAAGGTGCACAGGAGGTGGGAGTTCATTTATTTACAGAACACAGGGCTTCTGCACCCAACACGTGATATTTTTCCTTTCCTTCCTTTCCTACAGAAACTATGATCTTATTCTGACAATTTAAGGACAAACTTCACAGCTCTCTGCATGGAAAGGGCCATTTTAAATTATCTGCTAAGAAAAGCATTCTGCAATTCCTTTGAATGCAATAAACAGTATGTTTTGGGGCAACTTGCAGCAAATGTTCCAGGATTCATGTCAACATTTAATTCTCCCTCTGTGTATGTGTTCTACACTCCCCAGATATGATGTTAAATCATTTGATGCAGAGAATTGACAGCACCAGGAAAATATTTGGATTGACTGTCTGGAGTTGCCATTATTGGCTTTAATTATGACCTACTGGCTCTTGGGTCCTGAAGCAGCCAGAAAATGAAATATGTGTGCCAAAGTATTCATTAGAATTCCCTTCTCAGTCATCGTTCAGAAAGAAAAAGTTCCCTTCTGGCTCCCATTTTCAGTATTTTAAGTGGAGTCATTAATATGCCAGATTTTTTAAAGAATCCCTCAGAAAACAAGATTGTGTGCATACCCTGTATTTTGCATTAGAAAACATCTTGAAGGGGCTGGAGTGGCTCGGTGGTTGGAGCACTTGCCTGGCATGAGTGAGACCCAGGTTCAAACCCTAGCACCATATACACAATTGTCACAGAAATAAAGGTCAGATGAATAAATAAATAAAGTTGTTTTTCTTTTCTTTCTCTCTCACTCTCTCTCTCTCTTAAAAAAAAAAAAAAGAATCTTGAAAAGGTCAAATGTCCTTTGCTCTCATTCTATTACCATGAAAAAGAATGATTTTTGCAGCCATGATGTGAGCTGGTATTCTCCACCCAAGCTTTCTCTTCCAAGCCTTGCTCTCTTGAATGGACTTGATCCTGTAAGCTTCTGGACTAGAGGTTCTGCTGAAGCACAGCTGGATAGGGGAACTATTCAGAACGGATGGAATTTCTTTTGTTCTTTAAATTTCATCTCACCCAAATGTAAGATCTTAGGATGTTGGAGTAGGAGAATGAGGGATCTTCAAGATCATTGACTGCACCTCCTTGTTCTGTAAATGATTTATCTAAGGTGAAATGGTACATCTACTACCTCAGCTTTGCGTTCTGCCATGAGAAAGAGCAGATGCTTTGCTCTGTTTTCTCTTTGAAATCGGGACATCCTTGTTGTTCTTATTTAGAAGAAAAGCCGTTTAAAGAGCACCCCACACTGCCAGCCACGGAGTACATCACGTTGCATCCTTACTACAAGCCTGTAAGGTAAATATTATTATCCCCATGTTCTAGCTAATGAGACTGAGACTGGGGTTAAAGAGATTTCCCCACAATTACAGGGCTAGGAGGAGGGAGAGCCCACGTGCAAACTCAAGATTGTCTAACTTCAACGCCTCCTTTACTAGCCCCCTCTACTGCCTGCCGAATGAAACGAGGCCAGAGTATAAATCAGCTGGGCTCTCTTGAGCTCTCATATCACTTTAATGTTCCCAATAATGAGGTGAGGGAAAAGTCCTCCCTAGGGATAAAGTGGAAAGGGACACCTGTGTCTGAGCAGTGCCCACTTAGCAGAATTTGCAAAAAGATCCACAGGGATCATACAGATGCAACTATTTCCCATTATCTATTTGCCGTGTTGAACATGACAGTGTACTCTGAAAGCTTTTGAAAGATTTCCCAGCTTTTAATAAAAGTTGGCTGATTTGGTGTTGATAATTTGTCTTTCATTTAATAAAAAATTGGTGGGGGGAGTTTGGACAGATGCTTATTTTGGGAAAAAAATGTGGAGTTTTGTTGTTGTTGTTTTTAATGCTCAAGGTCACACAGGGCTGGGAGAGCAGATGTGGTATGAATTAGGGAAGTTTATCTGATTGTTGTCTACAGTGGCACAGATGATGGGGTTATTGCCTGGAAACACTTGAGTTTTCCATTCAAACATGATTTGGGAAAGAAACATTGACGTTTTAGAAAAACTAATAAAGTTAAGATAAAGTTGGAATGTTAAATATTAAACTAAAGAACACGAGTAGGGAACGTTCCAGGGAAACATCTGAGGGGAAACTTAGGTACCAGGGGAAATTGTGTATACTGAAAATTTACTTACTCTCAAAGAGGGAAGTCACATACCTGAGTGAGTTATAAATAACCTGCCTGGTCCTACAGTTCCTCTCTTTGCAAATGAGGTCACTCAAACTTCTCTGCAAGTAACTATGTACCTGGCCAGGGCTATTTAAGGAGCATCATCTCTACATGGGGTTGCTTCAGTGTTGAATCACCCCCACTTACCAACACCCCCTAATCCACACCAACCTCATGCCTCACCTGGGCTACCAACCAGCAGCACTCCAGTGCCTGGAACAGGGCCCAGCACAGAGTAGATTGACAAACTAAAAAATGTTGACTGAATGAATGAATGAAATCTTGTTTGTTCTGAATCATTGACCCAGAGTCCCTAACCCCATTGTGTCACTGGTGCTGAGACCCAGCCATAATATGGTGTCTCTAGGACTGCAGCCCTACCTGTTTTCATCAATCCCTTTGATAGATATGTATGAGTCTTTTCAGGACTGCCACAACAAAATAGCATGTATGTTATTAGAAATGTATCGTCTCAGCGCTGGAGCAGTGGCCCAGTGGTTACGGTGCTTACCTGGCATGCTCGCATACACGGGTTCAAATCCCAGCACCAAGTGTTCGAGAAACGAAAGCCACATAAAAAAAAACTAAATAAAATTAATTCTTTCTTTCTCTCTCACTGTCCCTCTCTCTCACTTAAAAAAAAGAAAAAGAAAGGAGAGAGAGAATTAATTAAAAAAGAAAAGAAAAGAAAGAAATGTATCACCTCTCAGTTCTGGAGGCTGGAAGTTCAAGATCAGGGTGCCGGCAGGTTTGGTTTCTTTTGAGACCTCCTTGTTGACTTGCAGAAAGCCACCTTTTCTCTGTGTTCTCACATGGTCTTTATAAATTTATTTTATTGGAATTTCCCTTTTAAAGGCAGTCATACTCTGAGGTAGCAGGGATTAGAGTTCAACTTGTGATTGGGAGATGCTCAGTACAGTCTATAAGAAGCAGCTCCAGTCCTCTCTCTGCATCTCAAAGCCGGACCACTTCGGAGCCAGCCTATGGTTTGCTCTTAGAAAGCACACTGCCCTACTCTCTGCCATTCATTATTCTCACCCTCTCACCCCCAGATGGGGTCTCACTATGTTGCCTAGGCTGGCTTTGAACTCATAATCCTCTTGCCTCCGCATGAGGAGGTAGCATGCAGCACCGCGCCCAGCTTCTCTGCCATTTTTAGTGCCCTGTTACATCCTGCTATTCCTCCTGGATGCCAACATCCGCCAGTACAACCACCTGTTTTCTGTTTCCTCACCCTCAGCTGGCCGTCTTCCCACTACTGCAGCTGGTCTTCTCTGAACACCTGCCCCCCTGGCTACAGTTAACCCTTCTATTTCTGTCTTTTTTACTAGATGCCACCTTTAAGTCTGAAACAAATGAATGTATCAATTCTTGTTCTTTGTTATGGCCACTGGGGTGCATTTTTGAAAAAGTTAAAGAATAGCAATGTGAGGACTGGGGGTGTGGCTTGGTGGAGGAGCGACTGCCTAGCATGCCTGAGGCCCTGGATTCTAACCTCAGGACCACAAAAGCAAACAAAAACAACATAAAAAAATTAAAAAAATAAAAATAAAAAAACCCAAGCAACAACAACAAAATAAGCATGGCAATGTGTGGGCAGAAAAAGTTGAGTAGCTTCACAAAGATTACAAAGATTAAAATTTTGCACAAGATCACACAATGGCATTATGCCCCACCCACAGAGAATCTGGTTCAATTGGTTTGGAATGGAGCTCACATCAGTATTTTTTTTAAAGCTCCACCATGATTTTAGTTGACGAAAGAGGTTAAAGATCACTGCTCTAACTGGTGTCCATCAAATTGAGACGAAAGATTACCTACTGGGCCGGAACTAAGGAGCAACACGAGGCTGGGAGAACCAGGCCACTGTGCCTTGTGAAGGTATTGGAGTGTGCCTCTCAAAGTCCAGTGTCAGCCTAACAGGC
This sequence comes from Aplodontia rufa, assembly GCA_004027875.1. Classification (NCBI taxonomy): domain Eukaryota; kingdom Metazoa; phylum Chordata; class Mammalia; order Rodentia; family Aplodontiidae; genus Aplodontia; species Aplodontia rufa. The sequence continues at coordinate 31,741 of PVKS010007060.1, read as the reverse complement.
AGGTGACTCTCCCTTCAGCAATACCATCCCCTTTGGTGTTACATGTCCTGCCCCTTGGCCTACAAAGTTGGGGGTGGCTTATTAGTGCCCTCTGCCACATGGGCCTCTGGTTGGGGTTCAGCAATAACTCTCAGCACAGTCCAGTATCATTTGTACACCAGAGTGACCTACAGGCTGCTATTGGTGAAAGCCCCCCAGCAGTGGTAGCAAGGACAGCGACCATGGCTCAGACAACCAGGGGACTTATTCACAAGGTCCAAGATGAGCTCCAGGCATTTAATTGGCCCCCAAAGGTTGCTGGACTGACCTGCAGTCCGTGGCTGCTGCCCTCTATGGAACTCCCCTTCTGACGCCCCCAACCCCCACCCCAGGACTCCTGCCACCTCTTAGGTCCCCAGAGGACTGGGTGAGAGATCCTAGTCTGGAGCTCCCTCTAGCCTTTTTCAGATAGGGATAGAGCCCAACCCCTGGGGCTTCAGGCCTTCCCTTTTCATTCTCAAGAGGCTTTTCTTTTCTCAACAAAACCTGCTTCTCTGCAAATAAAAGGCTTTGGCTTTCAAAACGATTGCTTTTGATGTGGGCTTCAAGAGGCTATTTTAAAAGTCAGAAAACTAAGCACTGACTGTTTTATTCTGACTGTTTCTTTCTGTTTGCATCCGGTTGTACCAATCCTAATTCTCCTCAAGGCAATGCCGCTGATTTACTAGGGGAAAGGTCAAGAGGAAAATGTGTAGTAAAGAAAATCAGGAAGATTAACATTTCAAGATTCTCTCCCCACAGTAAGAAATAGTGCAATACTACCAATCGCTCCTCCCACTGGCACCCCAAGCCCCCCAAATCCCAAAGGCCTGAAGTCCTCACAGGCAGAGTAAGGGAGAGAATCAGATCTGTCTCCATAATGAAAGTTCTAAATTATTAACACATTGTTTTCTTCAACAAGTTAATATCATGAAAAGAGGAATGATAGAAATGTGACAATTTTGTTTGGTCTGTTTTGAACAAACCACTGTTAGAAGGTTTTTTTTTTTTTTTTGAGACAGTCAGGCAAATTTGATTGTGGGCTGGGTATGAGCTGATCCCACAGAAATACTCTTAATGCTAAGTGTGACGTGAGCACTCTGGTTATGGAAGAAAACTTTTTCTTCTTGTTGTCCTTTTCCTTAACAGATGCATACTGAGATATGTGGGGATGAAATGATATAATGTCTGGGGAAAAGAAAAGATGCCAGGTACAGGGGTGAATACCTGAGCTCTTACCTACTCCAGAGCCTGAGGCAGGAGGATGGCAAGGTTCAAGGCCAGACTCTGAAACTTAGCAAGACCCTGGCTCAAAATAAAAAATAAAAAGGAGTGGGGGTGTAGTTCCATTGTGCAGCACCCTGAATTCAATCCCCAGTACTGCGGGGGGTGGGGGGAGAATGAAGGGGAAGAAAGGGGAAAGGTACTCTGGAATAAAACAGAAAACAAAACAGTAAAGAAAAGGGATAGGCATGTGTTGCAAAATCATGGTAATTGTTGGATTTTAATAATGAGTATATGGAGACTCATTATATTATTATCTCTTTTACATAAGTTTGAAAAGTTTCATAATCATCTTTTGAATTGTTAAACTAGTGCAGAAAAAGACAGATTAAGCAATGGAAGAGAATAAAAGACCCAGAAAGAGATTCCAGTATTTACTGTTTGAGAATTTATTATATTGCCAATTTATAGGCAGATTAACACTTTCTTGACATGGAGGTCCAACACATAAAGCAAAACGAATGGAGATGTTCCCCTGGATCCTGGAAAAATAAACTGACTTTCTTTCCTCCCCCTTGTATCCCTAGGAAACTTCAGAAATAACCCAGGATATATTTTTTGACATTGAAAGATGCCTAAGCCGGGCTGGCGCTGTGGCTCAGAGGTGACAGCGCTTGCCTGGCATGCACAAGTATGCAAGTTCAAACCCCAGCACCACGTACACAACAAAGACTCAGAGGAACAGAAGTCACATGAAAAACTAAACAAAAATTGATTCTCTCTTTCTTTCTCTCTCTCTCTCTCTCTCTCACTGTCCCCTCTTTCTTAAAAAAAAAAAAGATGTCTAAGCCCTATGGATGAGTGGGAAAACGTCAGTAATAGACAAACTTTTTTTAATTTAAGAGAGGAATAGTGAGAGAGAGAGAGAGACAGAGAATCAATTTTATTTAGTTTTTCATGCGACTTTTGTTGCTCTAACATTTTGTTGTGTACATGGTGCAGGGGTTTAGAACCTGGGTCCTTGTGCATGCCAGGCAAGCATTCCAACCTCTAAGCCACTGTTCCAGCCCCTAGAAAACATTTTTAATTGTGTGGCCCATTAGGGAAAATTCAGACCATCAATAAATAAGTGAAGATGTGTCATAATTCACTAGTAGTCAGTCATGAGGCAATTCAAACAATATTAGTTTATTGATTTATTTAGGCAGTGCTGGAAATCAAACCCAAAACTTTACATAGGCTAGGCAAGCACTCTGCCACTGAGTTACATCCTTGGCCCTGAACATTATTTCTACATCCATCAAGTTGTCAAGCATCAGAAAAGGAGGGCTTTGCTGTTTTTATCGGAGCTCTTCAGAGAACAGAAACCACAGGAGATGACAGATAGATAGGTAGATTATAGATGATAGATTGACAGACAGAGATAGATGAAAGAATTTAGTATGAGAATTGCCTCACACAATTAGGGAGACTGAGAAGTCCCAAGATACCCTGTCTGCAAGCTGGAGAACCAGGAAAGCCAGAAGTATGATTCAGTATGAGTCCAAAGGCCCCAGAACCAGGGGAGCTGAGGGTGTAGCTCCCAGTCTGACAGGGTGGAGGCAGGAGCTTCGGATGTCCTTCAGAGTCCTAGAGTCTGTAGGTCCAAGAACTAGATCCAGTGTCTGTGGGCCAAAGAAGATGGAAGTCCTAACTTAAGAAGAGAGAAGGAATTCACCTTTCCTCCATCTTTTTGTTTCCTTCCACCTCTACAGATTGAAAAAGCCTGGTGAGGGCAGATCTTCTTTAATAGCCAATTCAAATGCTAATCTCCCCTGGAAACACCCTCACAGACACACCCAGAAATAATGTTTTACCAGCTATCTGGGTATCTTTAAGCTCAGTCAAGTTGACGCATAAAATTAACCATTACACAGGCCACGCTGGCAAGGACGTAGAAAGATGGAAACGCTCATACACTATTGGTGGGCACACAAGCGGATACAGGCATCCTCAAAAACAATCTCACCTGTATGGCGGAAGGTTTTGGACTAAGTGATTATTCCTGATGCATCCTCAAAAACTTTTCCTCAGGGCCAAGGACTGAACTCAGGGCCTTGGGCTTGCTAGGCAGGTGCTCTGGCACTGAGTTAAATCCCCAGTCCTTCAAAAAATTTTCATTCAGATCCAGAAGAAGTCATGAAACTGGATATTCATCTGCACAGTCCTTGTAGCACCGGGATGTAGGAGGCAATTCAAGCGTCCTTCATGAAAAGACAAGAAAATGGGCTGTAGTCGTGGCTCAGTGGTATTGTGCCTGCCAGGCATGTGCAAGGACCCAGGTTCAACTCCCAGCACCACATACACAACTTGGGTGTCAGAGCAATGAAAACCAGATGAAAAACTAAAATGGACAAGAAAAGTAAAATGTGGCAGAATTTGTGTGTATGAGTGAGAATAGTAGAAAACAACAAAAACGCTAACACAATAGCTTTGTACATTACCACAGGTACAAGTTTTACAAAATTACATATAAATAATAAGCATTGCTCTCAATATATTAGGGGGGATTCTTATGAAAGAGACAGAAAGAGGAATGAGAATTGTAGAAGAAAAATAAATAAAATAATTAAAACAAAAAGAAGTCTTTCACAGTCTGATAATTTGCCTTAAAGAGAGGTGTGTTTATTTCAACTCTCCCCACTTGAGTTCTTTCCCACCCCCCACTCCTACTTCTTTTTTCTTTCTTCTCAGTTCTGGGTATTGACCCCAGTGTCACTCTACCACTGAGCTACATCCCAGCCCTTTTTATTTTTTATTTTGAGACAGTGTACCCAGGCTGGCCTCTAACTTATGATTCATGTACCACCATGCTTGGGACTGAGTTCCATTTTTAAAAGTTATGTATAGGGGCTGGAGTGGTAGCAGTTACGGAGCTTGCCTGGCATGCGCAAGTACGCAAGTTCAAACCCCAGCACCACATACACAACGAAGTGTCCGAGGAATGAAAATTCACATGAAAAGCTAAATAAAAGTTGCTTCTCTCTTTCTAAAAAAATTTAAAAAATAAAAGTTATGTATAATGTATTAAAATGTCTAAGGGGTAAAAATTTAAAATGTTAATAGTGGTTATCTCTGGGAGTGGTATTAAAGGTAAATGTTGTTGCTACACTTAATAAATATTATGTAATAAGCAAAATGTATTTTTATGATTTAAAAACTCATCTTACTACTCAGAACTACTTTCCTGCTGTTGGATAAACGTACAACAACCTAGTAAAATCAGCTGCCTGTGTGGCCAGTTATTTTATTGTTTTTTCAGAATGTTCCAAAATAGCTCTGGAACGAGACCAGTGGGACCACCAGATAGCTATCTAGCCTCACCCTTCTTCCCATGCAAATGAAGACCAAGCCTCCAACTCAGCTTTGGCAAAAACTTCTCTGGGACTCTGGATAACAAGGCCCTCTCCTCTGCTGGGGAAAGGAGGGGCAACACTCATAACTCTCTCTGAGTCCACTCAGAGCATCCTCTGAAAAGCTGTCTTGAGTAGCAGTTGCCAAGACAAAAGGTCCCACCTCAAGGGTGGAAACTCTATTTGCAGCTTTGTAGACACAGGTGTTCTTCCCAGCGACTTAAGACCTACATTGTGGGACAGAGTTTGGTCAGGAATAGCTCCTCCAGCCTCAGAAGCCAGCTCTTCAGGCCTTCAGTGTATGTTCTAACTATATTTGGCAACACAAACCAAAGAGGTCAGTCGCTTAGCTCAGGGGGGGAAAGGCTATTCCTGATTTATAATCTGCTTCAAACCAGAACCAAAAATTGAAAACTCTCTTCATTTATTTATTTTGTATGTACTGAGCTTACTGCTGGAGCAGCTCTCCCTCCCAGTCTTCCCAGCCCTCCCGTAAATCCTTCAGAACCACAGGTGCAAATCACCTACCCAACCATCCCTGTAGTAGAGGACACTTGAGGACATCTGGCTTGAAAACCAAAATGTTAAAAACTTACTCCATTTTATTCCTTATGGCTTCAGAGCATCAAAAAAGCCTGAAATGCCTGGGTGCAAATCCAGTCTCCACCACTGATTAATCACTGTGTGACCTTGGCTAAGTTACTTTATGTCTCTGAGGTTCAGTTTCCTTATCTACAAAGATAATAACACCTATTTCACAAGGCTGCTGTAAGAGCTAAATGAGATAAGGTATATAGAGTGGATAGGAGAATATCTGAGACCAAGTATGTACTAAAAAAAGAATTGGTTTCCATTCCCCCCTGTCACTCTCCTCTACCCTTAGATGTTCAGCCAATGTGTTGGCTCTTTAAGAAACTGCCTAGGGGGCTGGAGCAGTGGCTCAGCAGTTACCAGGATTGCTGCACTTGGCATGGCATGCTTGAGGACAAGTGTCAGAGCAACGAAAACCAGATGAAAAGCTAAGCTAAATTGATTCTCTCTTTCTCTCTCATTGTCCCTCTTTTAAAAAGAAAGAAAGAGGGCTGGAGCGGTGGCTCAGCCGTTACAGCACTTGCCCTGCATGCACGAGTACACGGGTTCAAACCCCAGCACCCACATACACAACTAAGTGTCAGAGCAACGAAAGTCATGTGAAAAACTCAATTAAAATTGATTCTCTCTCTACCTCTCTCTCTCTCTCACTCTTAAAAAAAAAGAAAGAAAGAAAGAAAAGAAACCATGGTAGCTAAGTGGTTACAGCGCTTGCCTGGCATAAGTAAGGACCAGGGACTCTTTAAAAATATACAAATAAAAATAAATAAATAAAAAGAAAAAAGAATGAAAGCAAAGAAACTGCCTAGTACCCTTGGTTGATTACAAATGGATAGCGCAATCCCCACAGCCAGCAACGGTAGCTGCAGATAAAAACTGGGACTACTTCTCAGCTGTGGACAGGTCGAATCAGCTCACTAATGACTCATCGCTGTAGATAAATGATGTGTTCTTGGCACTATCCTGATAAGCTTCAACACCTTATGAAAAACACAAACAAACAAACAAAACCAGTAGCCTGGCCCATTAGCTTACAGAAAAGCTCAGGGTTTGATGGTGACCTTCAGTTAATCCTGACCACATACCAGACTGGTCATGGGAGGGTCTCTGTCTCCTCAGAAAAGTCTCTAGTCACAAGGATGGGTAATGGGAAGGACTCCAGCTGAGCAGCTGCCTCTCCCCTCTGAGAGCTGCACCACTTCAGCTCAGATTCCCTGAAGTCATAAGACTCCTCGGTGAAAGGCTAGATGCCTGTTCCCTGCTCACACAGCCCTAAGCTAGTGCCCAACCTGCCTTTGGCAGCTTGGTCTGGTGGCTGAAGCTCTGCCAGGGTGAGGTTTGGCTGGAGGGCCCTGTGGGTATGGGACAAACCTTGGCTCAAGGAAGAGGTTAAGTGTTTGATCTTCAGCCTCTGTCTGTGAGGCTCAAGTGTTCACAGCTCTCTGCAGTTTCTGTAGCCCCTTCAGGCCACCCCAAAACCACTCCTGGCACAAAAATTCTTTGACTGGAGCGTTGAGTCACTTCTTCATTCATACAGCCTGTTTCAATGCCTGGCACAGAGTTCCCTCCAAGTGAATATTTATTAATAGGTCCTTAAGGATGGGACAGTCTGTTGCTGCATTTGAAAACCCCTCAATTCTGGAAAACCTCACAAAACTGTTAGGATCAAACAGGACAATAATCTGTAAAAGACTGAGACTTGTCAACAGCCAGGTACCAACAACTGAGGCCTTATATGGCCATGTTCTAGGGTCTTTCTTCTAAACTAAAACTGCTCCCAGTGGTGGTGTAATCCCAGCAAGTCTGGAATCCCTATTAATTTGGAGGCTGAGGCAGGAGAATCACAAATTCCAAGCCAAACTCCGCAAATGAGTGGGACCCCAGCTCAAAATAAAAATAAAAAGGGCTGAGGGTGAAGTTCAGCAATAAAGTGCCCCTGGGTGCAATCCCCAGTCCTAAATAAAAAAATAAAAAAATAAAATTTTAAAAGGAAGGAAAAAAAAAGCTTCAGATTCAGGTTGTCTCTCCACCCAGTCCTAGGGTCTATGTCTTCCAGTGTGTATGTATGCTACTTTTGCAAGGAAGAACCATCCTAGCCCTGCAGAGGGGGTACCTATAATATGCAATTGAGGCAAAGCCCCAGAGGGAGGTAAGCCACTCTGGAAACATTTCCATCCTCCAAACCTCCCTAGACATTCCATCCAGCAAGATTTCTGAGATCACCTAAAAGCACCAATATTTTAGTCATGCTTTAAAGTGGAAAGGCCAGGGAAACTCTAAGAAAAAGAATATTGGTTACCATCCCAGTTCTTAGTGCTATTGGCTGAGATAAAGGGGGCAGAGAAATCAAAATCAGGGGTGCCTCTCTCATAGGCAAGGTACACTGCCTCCCCTTACCTTCCCGTTCTGTACGAATTGTTTCTGTGCCCCTAACCTAATCACTCAATGTCCAGCATCTATCAAAGGAATTGGGGGCAACCTTCCTAAGATGATACAGCAGGGAGCAGGAAGGAAGGAGGGAGAGAAGGGAAGAGCAGAGAGAAGTGGGGAAAAAATGAAAAAGGCTTCGGAAGGAGGAAGGAAGAGGAGAGCAGCAAGGGGAGGCGGAACAATGAAGGTCTCAGGCCGTCGGAGGCGCACGGTTCCGGCGGCACGTCCGTCCAGCCCGCCTGCGGCCAGCAGCTGCATGCTGCGCAGCGTGTGGGCGCTGAGTCACTGTCCCAGAACAGCAAGCCGCAGTGCAGGTCGGGGGGGAGGGGGCTGGTTGGCATTCGCAAACTTTTTTTTTCTTCTTTCCTCTTTCATTAAGGCTGTGTGCTGACTCCCACGTAGGAGAACTTATTAAACCGCACGTACAGCCTCAGCTCCTGGGGCCCATCCAAGGCGGTCGGCAGGGGGCGCCACAACCTCGCTTACGGGCCCACCGGCTTGGGCGCTGTAGTCGAGGGAGGATTGGGGTGACTGGCTGCTGGTTCCCGAGAAGTACGAACATTTGCTGGGGTAGTTTTTAACTTTAACACCCTCCCCGCAACTGCCAGAGTAAACTCCCCACTAGAAACCTCGAAGACCACCCAACCTTCCCGGGCACGCTTTTGCGCAGAGTGCAGTGAGTATTTCCATAAGACTGGGCCTTGGTTGCGCAAGTGCCGAGTCCAGGCTGCCTCTCCGGGAAGGTTCACCCTACCCCGCCCCTCCTGGCCGCCACGCGAGGCGGTGACCTCGGGCGTCTCCGCGAAACCCTGATTCGCACCCAGGACACGCGCTCTGCGCGCCCCACATGGAGAACAGAGCTCGTGACAACTAAGCTCTGTTAGTTAGGTCAGAGCTCTGAGAGGTCAGCTCGCACCCGCTCCTCCATCCCACTTCTCCAAGATGGGCGGCGAGACCCCAAGTTTTCTGGGCAAGCAAAGGCAGGACCCTCCCTCCTTCCCTAGATGCGTGAGCCGAGAATGAATCAGCATTGAGACAGTTTATTGGTTTGCTGTTCGCATATCGCCCACTTTATGTAAATAGATTATAGAGAGACACAACGTTTCCTTCTTCCACAGGCAGTAACCAGGCGCTCTATTTTGCACGCGCGCGCGCACACACACACAAACACACACATTCCACGAACCAATGTTACACCTCGCTGAGACATTCACGTCTTAAAATAGGGGGAGGGGACAATATAATTGCTTTAAAATGCCCTTAATACAATATATAACGTACAAAAATATCTCTATATATTTGAAGTTACAAAAAAATCTTGACAGCAACAAACTTAAATATTGATAGTTACCTCTGTATGTACAACACGCATTGCACTTTTCCTCTCTAGGTTTTGGAAAGTTCAAGTAATATTGAGGCTTGCGCCCCGTAGGGTGACACCCCGTGAGAAATAAGGTTGTGAGCGGGCAAAGCAGTAGCTCAGACCCCTGCCCTGAGGGTCTCAGCTTTTAATTCTGTTTCTCCTCTCCCTGAGCCTGGTACTTCCTCGGATTCCAATGCCCACCCTGGGCAGCCAAGCCTCATTAGGGTGAAGAGAGCGCGCAGCCCTAAAGGAGAGGGGGCTTTGCAATGCCAGGGCTTGCGGCCGAACGGTGCCTCCCGGACTCCAGGTATCTGTAAGACTGCCTCAGCCTGGTCCCCATTCGCAGTCCTCTGCTCTGGAAGGCGCCAGCAGGACGCTTGCGCGACTGTTCGATGCTGTCACCAGCGCCTAAATCCTAAGGAGAGTGGCAAGCACTTGGTGCACCCGGGAAGCCGGAGCTCCGGGTGCCTGTGGCTCGGAAGATTCCAGAGTCCGTTCCTTGCCGGCTACGGCCAAGGAACGACGCCTGCGGCCGTAGCCTTGGGGGCTGATCTTGCTCCTAGGGGCGACACCGTCCTTGTCCTTGTCTGTGAACTGGTAGATCTGGTGTGCCAACTTCTGCACCGTGCACGTCCCGAAACGGCAGCCAAAACCCCGGAGGCCCTGGAAGTTATTCATGCTCTGGCGGTAGCGCTTGACTCTGATGTGGGTGGCGTCCTGACTGCTGGGGAGGGGGGAAAAGGCTATATGAGAGACCCCATCAAACTGGGCTTTGGCCCCAGTCACCAGGAAAGGGAGAAATTCTAGGATCCAAAGGAACTGGACACTGCTCCCGCCATCCGAGCTGCAAATGCAGACTTGGCCAGGCTCAGGGCCAGAGTAGAGGAAAGGGCGAACTCCTCCCGCACATCCGCCTGCACCGGGCATAGTTACCTGGTCTGGGGGCTGCGAGAGGCGCCCTTCACGTCCTGGGGCCGAATGAGAGTCTGGGCAGGTTCAGCCTTCATGTTAGTGAGCCCGGTGGGATAGCTGCTGGACACTCGTAGTTCCCTCTTTCCACGACTTAGAGCCCACTTATTCCATCTATAAAACACAAGCAGAGCCGATTCGAGAACGTCCAGGCGACTTCCCGGTCCATTCCCGCTCTCATTCACTTCTTTATTTTTTTAAAATTATTTACTGTGTTGGGGATCCAACCCAGGGCCCCATGAATGCTAAGCAAGCTCTCCACCCCTGCGCTACATCCTCAGCCCTCCTACTCACTTCTAACCCCGGGGGACCAACGGTTATTTTTTCCCTTGTCTGCCAGGTACCAAGACTGGGGAAGACGCTGCCAGTACTCACTTCTTTCTGAATTCCGACGCCACGTCGAGCCGAGCAGTGTCTGCGCCTAGGAAGGCGAGTGAGCCCAGGAACATCAGAGCTACTGAAACCAGTTTCATTCTGGCAAAGTGCAGACCCTGGAAAAGTAGAGAGGCGCTGAGTTTGAGCACCACAGCCTGCTGCACCGCCCGGGCGAGTCGCGGCTGGCGGGCTGGGGCCCCGGCGCGTGCAGGCTCAGCCCCTCGCTCTGCTTGGCTTAGACGCTTATCTCCCCCGGGTACAGAGAGGCGCCAGAAGCGTTTGCACCCGCGCGTGACAGGCCCCGCCGGGGAGGCAGCTGCACCATGCTAGGCTCCAAGAGGTTCCCTGCTCAATACTTGGGACTTAGTTTATAGAACAGAGGAGACTGGGTCTCTGGAGCTCAATCTGCATGCATAAGCTGGGTCCAGGGATAAGGGGTGTGCCCCGCAGAGAATCCCCCAAAATGGGTTATTTTCCTCACCCAGCGCTCCCAGTTTCGGGCCTTGGCAAACGCCCCTCTTTAACTCACTGGGCCTGGGGCACCTACCTGCTGAAGGGGTGATCTTCCAAGTACTTGGAGAAAACGGTCCGAGACGTTCCTCTGAGAGTGGCAAAACACCAAAGTCCAAGACTGACTGCGACGGGAGTCCAGAAGGGCTAAGGCTGAAGCAGTTCTGCCTAGTGTCACCAAGAAACCACTGAGTGGCCAGCTCTGGTTCCTGCGCTTTATAAGCGCTCAGGGGGCGGGGCTTGTCCTGCCCTCCCGCCCTCCTTTTTTTCTCCAGCGCGCGCGCTCCGCGCCGAGCTTTCTTTGAATGTGGGGTTCGGGGTCTCTTGTGCCCAGAGGGCTCAGAGATGGACTCCAAGAGGTTGGTGCAGAAACTGCCACAATCCTAATTCTCTACCATTGGTTCAGATGGTAAGCAGGGGCGAGGGAAGACCAGGACAATCTTTGGGGGTCCTTATCCCAGGACCTGCACAACGCAGTGAGGGGCCTCGTGGCATAGAGTTGCAAGAACCAGAGGCTGGGAGGACCGCTCGCAAGGCCCGAGCCTAGGACCTAGGGAACTGTGGCCTCGAGTGGACCGCGCCCCCTGCCGGCTCAGCGCCTGACCTAGCTTCGACCCCAGACTCCCGCGGAGCCGCCGGGGCAGGGTAGGAACCGAGGCGAGAGGAGTGGGAGTGGGGCTGTCAGACCCCCGAGAGCGGCTGAAGCCCCGAGGTTTCTGGATGGGCTAGTAAGATTTCGCAATAAGGACAAAGCTCTGAACAGCTGAATTGAGAACTGGGATTTGAAGGGGGTAGTTATCCGAAGTTTCAGAATTTACTTGCCTATTTGGAAATACAGGAATAGACAAAATTAGGAAAAAAGATACCGTTTTATTCCCCACCACCACAACAACCCTTGTGATCCAATTATGCCTTATAAGGTTATAACCTGAGAGTTTGCCTGGCTGCCTTCATCCACCCATTGTAAACGTGAGGATTGACTGCCAGGGAGCACACTAACGCTTCACGTATGTTAAACGCTTTACAGTTTACAAAGCACAGTCACATCCCAAGTTCCTTTGATCTTTACACTAACCCTTGAGTTAGGGAAGGAAGGTAACATTACTTTTCCCATTTCACCAAATATAAATTTGAAGTTCAGAGAGAGGAAGTATATTGGCCAAAGTGACACTAAAGATAAGAAGCAACAGAGTCCTAACTCCACCCGGCAAGCAAGCACGATGCACTGGGGCGCGGCAGCGTGGATTCTTCTAGGCTGGGGTCACCATTTCTTCAAGGGGGAAAGGAGAGTCACAGCCCCCGCCTGAGGATATGTGCCTGTTCATGATGAATCAGTTCGAACACGTTTGTCACCCGTTTGTGCTGTTCCCTCACAGCTTCTCCACTTCACTCTCTTGTTTACTTTCTGGGGGCCAAACTGGGGAGGAAAGGATCACCCCTGCCAGAGACTCCTTCTTGCATAAGGGTCTCCTTTGTCCTAACACTGGCAACTTCAATCAAATGTCCTGAAGCCCAGCATCTAAACTGAGGCCCAGAGTGCAAGACCACTGACTAGACAGGCTTCCTGTCCTCACTCCCTGGCAATTCGGACTCGGGCAAGTCACAGCCTCTCTTTGGTGTGCTTATCTAGAACGTGTCCCCAGCAGATCTCCAAGTTTCCTACCTGTGCTGCCACAATCTTTCTGAGTGAGACCCAGAAAAGCGACAGGGTGCTGGATCTCCTGGACCTTGCCCACAACCTTTCTGGGTTGAACACTGCTGGCTCAGCCACCTTTTCACTCTCAGGACTGAATCGTGGACATTGCACCTGGGGAAGAAGAATGGCTTGGAGGAGGTAATTTATTCTGAGGACTCTTGCCAGAGGGAGTCACTTAAATAGAGTTCCAAATGAGGGCAGGGGGGACAGATTCCAGGCTCTGACTTAGGTAGGGGCTTGGGAAGCCCAGTGTTAGAGAGCTGCAGCGGGCGAACTGGCTCGTTTCAGGTCGCCTGACTGGCTGCTGGACAGTCAGCGCCGCAGACCGGCCGGTCAGGCGCCTGGTCTGTCTGCACCGCAAACAGCAGGTATTACTGTCCGCTTGCTGTTTGTTTCCACGAGCCTCGCCGGTCTTAACTACTGTTTTTGTTGCTCTTCATTTTTCGCCTCTTCTTTTCACTTCTTACCCAGAATCGTCTTCGCACAGCTTCTGTCTCAGACGAGCTGTCTTCTCTGAAGATGCAACCTACCTGTCGCCAGTTTCCAGCTGCGTCCGCGCCAGACCGGGTTTTACTTTCATTTCCCTAGCGAGAGGCTGCAACTGCCCAGGTCAAGGACGGCTGGGCTTTGGCCCACAGCCAGGGAAGGTCCCGTGATCTGGACTCGTTCCTTCCAGTCCCCACCAACCCTGAGACGTTCAGTCTGCAAACTGTACCTCTTTCCTTACCTCCTTACTATGTCCTTCAGGAAAGCCAAAAAGATTCTTTGAGGGAAACTGAGCTCTAGCTTCGGGGCGGTGATCATGAAACGTGCTCTTGGCTCAAACGCCTTTTTGCGCTGCAGGAGGCTTCAACAAGGAAAATAAACCCAGGGGTGAAAACACACTCTGTGGCTTGGCTCCACCAAGCTACAGTGCCTGCACCAGCGACATTGCAGTTGTGCCAGGAATTCCCACCTGAGAGCCTTGGCATGGGTCTTATCGGCTTGGGTGCCCTTTGTCTCTCTGGCACCGAACTGGTCTGTCGCTTGAGAAAAGAGCCAATTCTTTCTTCAAGTGAAGTACTAGATTGGCAGCTCAGAGGATTTTATTAGACAACCCATATCTAGGGAAGTTGAGTGTGTATGTGTGTGTGTGTGTGTGTGTGTGTGTGTGTGTTTGCGTGGGTGGGCAGCAAGGGTCTGATTGTTCCCGAAAGCCTCAAGAGTTTAAGTCCCCAAAATATGGAATTTACCAAATCTTGGCATCCATTTTTCATTCCCCTGCCCCGTGGAATCTAGTCGCCTTACTTTATCATCTTTAAAGAGGGAAAAAAACCCAAAACAACATAAACACGCAGGAAACAACACAGGAGTTCTGCTCCTGGTGATTTATTAACACAAGTGTTTCCTCCACTCAAGTTGCAATGGTTGTAGATTTGCACTGAGCAAGGAAGGAAGGAAGGAAGTGAAGGAAGAAACATCTTAAATATCTTCCTGGCAAGAAAAGAGAAAGAAAAAGAAAAGAAATCCTTGTTAATGAAGATCCACCTTTTTAATGTGTGTGCCCCAAAATTTTAAAAAGTGAGACTATAAACTCCCAAACCATTGTAATAATGTGTATATCCTGACATGGTATATACAGATATAAGTACACATACTTAAATCTTGTTGAATAATGGTATTTCAGTTTCTTCTTCACATTCCTATTGAGTTTTTTAGGCCCCAAATTCAAGCATGATTCACAATAACATTTGGAGTTTAAAAAATTGTGTGGTGGTAGTTTCTCAATCAACTCTATGGACACAGTCCCTAAAGCTAAGGTGATCACACTTAAGAGTCTTTCAGAAAAGTAATAGTAAATAGCAATATTAATAAGAAAAAAAACACAAGTAGAGGAATACATTGCATAATAATTGCAGATGCCTTTTTTAAAACAGGAAATTTTATGGTGCATTTAGTATTCATGTAGTTTGAAATGTCTAAGTTCAGGGCTTGTTTACAATGTTCTCTTGAAAGCAAGGTTCAAGATGCATCCTGGAATCATAACATCAAGCAGTTTACAAAAAAGGAGACAATTAGCCTTGCAGGTTTGGGCTCATAAGGAAAAGCAGGATACAAAGGCCAGGGATTTTTTTTTTTGGAATTTCTGGCTTCTCAAAAGGAACTAAAATATAGATTCTTTCTAGAAATTGATATATATAAAATCAATTAAAGTATAATATAGGCATAAAAATTTAGAAGAGTGACCAAGTTGAAATCTGACACAATACACAATAAAAAGTACTATTTCTATGTCTTTAACTTCTATTTGCTTTAGAGTGGCAGGGTCAAGGAGAGCAATTAACCTTTTAGTGCATAGTATTTTTCGGAACTTCAGCATAAGGAAAAGAATGCTTTGTCCCCCCCACCTTTTCTTTTGTGCTGGGGATCAAACCCAGGGCCTCACACTCTCACTAGGTGCTGCAAGTGCTCCACCCCTGAGCTATATCCCCAGCCTTGTGCTTTGCTTTTAAGTGACAAGAAAAGTCAGTCCTTGTACATGAAAAAGACAGAGGGTAGATCTTCTTAAAGCTTAAGGTAAATTCCAGTAAAAATGAAAAAGAAGATAGTAAACATAAAGAAAGTTACACTGAAAGCAATAACAGAACAAGATAAAATGATTTCAAGAGAAATTTACTATTGGTGGGACAGTGAACAGAATTAGTGAATGGGTGATTAAAAAACATAATTAGACTTTTGAGGTCATTTCCTAGCCAAGCAGAATGAATGGTGTTAAGGAGCGCTACCTGCCTAGAAGTGGGGATCCTGTACTATCAGATTACAGGAGCCACTGTAATGAAGGAAATTTAATGTATGATTTGAAAGTTTATTCATTCCTTCAATAAATATTTACTAATTATGTATTAGGTGCCAGCATCCTGATAAGTTCTGAACATACAGTAACCATCAATGCAAACATCATTCTTGCCCTTACAAAACTTAACAGCTTAGTGGGGTAGCCAGCTATAAACAAATCCTCACAGTAATAAATATCTGATTGATTTATTGGGGTAAATGTTCTAAAGGAAAACCAAAGACTGGGCGGTCCTAATGTTCCAAATGGAGAAAACAACACATGCCCTGAAGAAATTTTTAATACATTAGAGAAAATGAGAGTTGGGGATATACCTCAGTGGTAGAGCACTTTCCTGGCAAGTTCAAGGCCCTGGGTTCAATCCCTAGTATGGGTGTGTGTATGTGTGAAGGAAAGGAAGCAAGTTCTGCACTGTAGCAAAATGATAGGTGGGTACTGTGGTGATGTCTGTTATATGAGTGACTCAGGAAGCTGTGGCACAGGATTGCAAGTCTGAAGGCAGTCTGGGAAACTTAGCAAGACCCTGTCTCAAAATAAAACAAAAAGGGCTAGGGATGTAGCTCAGTGGTAGATCACTCCTGGAGTTTGGTTGGAACATACTGAGTAAGAGAGAAGAGTGGTATGTAATGAGATTAAAGAGATTAAAGAGGTCATCAAGGTCAGAATAGGACCCTTTGGAACATATTGAAGATTTCACACTTTATTTATGATTACATGGAAAGCTCTTCACAGGTTTGAAGACAGGAGAGATACGAACTGATATAAATTTATTTTAAAGATCATTCTAGGGCTGAGGGTGTAGCTTGGTGGTAAAGCATGTGCCGAGCATGTATGAGGTCCTGGGGTCCCTCGTAGCACTGAAAAAAAAGAAGTAGAAAATCATTTTGGTTATTGACTTTGTAGATGAATTAAAGAGGAACAAGAAGGAAAACAGTGCAGTGGTGGTACCTAGAAGAGATTAGAGAGGGCCTAGTCCCATAATCTGTATCATATCACACCCCACATACACACACTCTACCTTAATTGCACCAACAGAGCTAACTTCATGGACACACACCCTGTTCAGTTGCACAGGTCCTGCACTCAGAAGAGTCTGCACTTGGTTAAAGGTTCTGCTAAAGCTGTTTTGAAATTCTTAATAATTTTTGAACAACAGGACCTACATTTCATTTTGCACTGGTCTGCAAATTAGGTAGCTAGTCCTGCTCACTAAACATTTAATCTAAGTAAAAACAGCCTGCAAACTCTCACAGTACCTATTTATACTGTAGCTGCTAATGTCAGAAGTACTTCAAAGAAATGCCAAGTTTCAGTCATTTATCTCATCACACATGTGAAACTAACAGTAAGGACCTTTCCATCAGCTGTCTCTGAAGCCCTCTTGCCAGCACCCCAAACATACACTCAAGGCAGCACTCAATTTGTTTGCTATACAAATTTAACCTTAAGACAGGGCAATCACCTGCTACTGTCTTTAAGTTTTACCTGTATAGAAACCCTGAAACCAGCTGGGCACAGTGGCACAGGCTTGTAATCCCAGAAACTGGGGAGGCTGAGGCAGGAAGATCACAAGTTCAAGTCAACTTAGTGAGACCCTGTCTCAAATTAAAAAATAAAAAAGGCTGGAGTATCTGTATTTTACCATTATTATAGAAGTATTTCAGGACTGGGAAACTAGGAAAGAAAAGGAAAAAAATAGAAAGGCTCTAACGAAGCAGAGAAACTAGTTAGAAAGATATTGCAATAATCTGGGTGGGAGGTGATAACAGCTCAGACTAGCAGATGTGGAGTGAGGATAGAGAGAAGTGGACATATTTGGGAAGTAGCAATAATAAGACTGAGCGATGAATGTGGGGCTGAGAGAAAGATGTGTGTCAAGGGGTAACAATCTTTATTTCTTGCTTAAGCTACTGGGTACTTGGCAATGGATCAGGGAATTATCTACCACAGCTCTAGTGTCCTTTGTTAGGGGTTTTAGAGACAATTTGAAAGGGCCTCAGCCTTGCCTATGGAAATTTGGTCAAGTCTAACTCTCATATTGCTTCTCTGAACTGTAGTGGCTAACCACAGGAAACACTTGAAAGATCAACCGCTTAACCCTACAACCCACTGTAGGAACAATGAGCTGATAAGTTGTGCTCACTGATTTTAGCTTCATTTTGTCTAATGCAAAAAAAAGACAAGCATCAACTTTAGGTACACTTCCATTATTGTGCTGCATAGCCTTCTGCCTTTGCTGCTCCAGCTGGCCTCTGGTGAAACTAATCTGGGCTTACTTTACTCCCTCATTTTTTGGTGAAAGGTAATGGTTACTCTGGGGGTTGATATGGTCTTCAGCCAAACTCAGAAATCAGGCTGCTTTGTCAGAACTTATCAGTTTCAGTAATGTGGCAGCTGTTGGCTGAGAAGCGAAGTACAGCTTCAGTGTGTGCTAAATATGTTCACACGAATATATAAGCACATGGTGCCTTTAAATATAAACCTGGGATATTTGAAAATCTCTATGCTACAAAGCAGCCATTTGCAAATGACTGGCAGTCTACCTAGACCTTAGTAGGTGAAATGTACCTAAGGGCAGATAACATTTGATTCTAAGCTTGAAAATAACAAAACTTTGATTAAAAAAAAAAGTTAAGGGCTGAGGTGATGGTTCAGTGGTTGGAGTGCTTGCCTGGCATGGGCGGACCCAGGTTCAAACCCCAGCACCACATACACAACTAAGTGTCAGAACAACAGAAGCCACATGAAAAACTAAATACAGTTGATTCTCTCTTTCTCTTTCTTTGTCCCACTCTCTCTTAAAAAATTAAAATAATTTAAACCAACACTTTCAAATAAAATAAAAACAAAAAAAGGGCTGGAGCGGTGGCTCAGCGGTATCGCTCTTGCCTGGCATGCATGAGGACCTGGGTTCAAATCCCACCACTACATATACAACTAAGTGTTGCAGCAACAAAATCCAGAAGAAAAACTAAATAAAATTGATTCTCTTTTTAAAATAAATAAATAAAAATAAAAACAACACATTGAAAAAGCAAAAACGGGGGGCTGGAGCAGTGGGTCAGTGGTTGGAGTACTCATCTGGTTTGTGCGGGCACTCGGGTTCAAACTCCAGCACCACCTACACAATGACACGTCAGAGAAACAAAGGCCAGATGAAAAACTAAATATAAAATTGATTCTCATTTTCTCTTGCTCTCTCTCTCCCTCTTTCTTTAAAAGGAAAGGAAAAAACAAAATGGGGACCTACCACTTTGAAGTTACCTCAAAATGGATCAAAGACCTAAATATAAGATCTAAAATTATGCAATGCTTAGAAGAAAACATAGAGATAAATTTTTATGACCTTAAATTGGATGGATTCTTAGATATGAGATAAAAATCACAGGAAGCAAACAAAAAAGTTGGATTTCATCAAAATTAACTTTTGTGACTTGTTGTGCTCCATGGGGCATGCCTGTAATCCTAGTGGCTCAGAAGGCTGAGGCATGAGGATTGCAAGTTTGAGGTCACCCTCAGCAATTTAGAAAGGCCCTAAGCTACTTAGGAAGACCCTGTCTAAAAATAAAAATAAAAAGGACTGGGAATATAGCTCAGTGGTAACACGCCCCTGGGTTCAACCTCTAGTATTGGAGGAGTGGTGGGGGGACAAAACGGAACTTTTGTGAGTCAAAGGACATTATCAAGAAAAGGAAATGATAACTTATAGAATGGGAACATATCTGTAATATATCTGATAGGGATTTAGCAACCAGAATATATAAACTCAACCACAAAATGACAAACAGAGCTGAGAATGTAGCTCTGTGGTGGAACACTAGAGGCCCTGGGTTCAATCCTCAGTTCTGAAAAGAAAAGGAAAAAAACAAAACAAAACAAAACAAAACAAGGAAGTAAGAAAAACAAAAAGGCAAGGGACTTGAAGAGACAGTTCTCCAAAGAAGATTTTTGAAATGGCTGAAATATACATGAAAAGATGTTCAACATCATTAGTCATTAGAGAAATGTAAATCGGGAACACAGAGGATACTATTTCATACCTACCAAGATGCTATAAGGAAACAAGAAACAATAAAAATAGAAAAAAATGCACTAAATGTTGACAAAGACGTAGAGAAATTAGAACCTTTGTGTATTGTTGATGGGCTTGTTAAGCGATGCAACCACTATGGAAAAGTTTGGTGGCTCCTCAAAATTAAACATAGGATTGCCACAGGACTCAGTAATCTTACTCCTAAGAATATACCAAGAATTGAAAACAGATACTCAAACAATCACATATACAGGCATGTTCACAGCACAGCAATTCACAATGCCAAAAAGTAGAAACAATCCAAAAATATCCATCAGTGGATAAACAAAATATAGTTCACACAGAAGGTGGAATATCATTCAGCCACAAAAGGAACAAAGTTTGATACTTAGATATGATGCTGTAAAGCAGTACTGATTCCACAACATGGATAAAACTTGAAAACAATATACTAAACAAAAAACTCAGACATAGAAAGTCACATTTTTTGATAGTTTTTTTTTCTTCTTCTGGTACTGCATACTGAATCCAGAGGTGATCTACCACTGAGCTACATTCCCAGTCCTTTTCATTTTTTATTTTGAGACGAGGTCTCGCCAAGTTGCTCAGTCTGGCCTCAAATTTGTGATTCTCCTACCTCAGCCTCCTGAATAGTTGGGATTACAGATGTGTGCCACAACACCCAGTTTATGATTCAATTTATATGAAACACCCATAGTAGGCAAATCCATAGAGACAGAGCAACTTGGTGGTTGTCAGTGATTGGAGGAGGGGAAAATAGGAGTGACTGCTTAATGGGTGTGCATTTTTCTTTTGGGTGATGAAAATGTTTTGGAACTAGATAGATGTAAAAATTGTGCAACATTGAATGTATAAATGCCCCTGAATCACACACTTCATTTTATGACAGATAAATATTACCCCAAGTTAAAAAAGGGTAAAATGGGGAAGGAACATAATCATCTTAAAAATCTAAAAGGCTATGTCATCAATTGTCTTTTTTTGGCGGGGGTGGGGGGAGAATGGGGAATGAACCCAGGGGTGCTTTACCATTGAGCCACATCCCCAGATCTTTATATATATCATATATATGATATATATAATATATAAAATATATATAATATATAAATCATATATAATATAAAATATATAAATTATATATATTTTATATATATCTACTTTTTTTAAGAGAGAGAGACAGAAAGAATAATCAATTTTTATTTAGTTTTTCATGTGGCCTTCATTGCTCTGACAGTTGTATATGTGGTTCTGGGGTTTGAACCTGTGTACTCTTGCTTGCAGGGCAAGCACTGTAATCGCCAAGCCACAGCTCCAGCCCCCTTTTTATATTTTTTGAGACAGAGTCTTGCTAAGTTGCTTAG
Organism: Aplodontia rufa; assembly: GCA_004027875.1. Lineage (NCBI taxonomy): Eukaryota > Metazoa > Chordata > Mammalia > Rodentia > Aplodontiidae > Aplodontia > Aplodontia rufa. The sequence continues at coordinate 10,925 of PVKS010007060.1, read as the reverse complement.
GGCCTAAGTTGCTGAGGCTGGCTTTGAACTTGGAATCTCCCTGCCTCAGCCTCCCCAGCAGCTGAAATTACAGGCAGATGCCACTGTGCCCAGCCATAAATTGTCCTGAAAAATCTAAAAAACTGTATCACACAAAGATTTTCCTCCCTCTGGGTAGCGCCACAGAGCAGAATCAGGGAAGTTACAGTACCACAATTCTGACATGATAAGGAAGAACTCTTTAACAATAGGGCTACTAAACGGGGGAATGGGCTGGCTCCCAAGGAAGTAACCATATATATATATATTTTTTTACTGAAAGTGATGAAGTTGGGTGATGATCTGCCAGCGAAGTTTTAGAGAGGATTTCTATATATGTGGTAAGACGTGAAGTTTAAAAAAAAAATATCTTCAAGATCAATCTATTTTCCCTCACCTCTGCAATTAAGCTGATTCTGTATGACCATTAGCAATTTACAAATAAGGTCTTAGAATTAAAGTATTCCTTCAGTTTCAACCCTACTTTCTCAATCTGATGAAGCGTGGCACAGAAAGAACTAGTCAATTAGAATAAATCTTCAGTTGAAATACCAACCCTTTGGACTCTCAGTTCAGAGTTCCAATTACTTCAGCTGCCTGCTGATAACTGGGGGTGGACGGGTGGGGAAGCAGAATTGCACATTTACATTACTTGTTTAGCACTTACTATATACTAGACATTTTTGTTAAGAGCTCTTGTATGTGAATGTTAAGGATCAAACCCTCCTAAATTAATAGTGATTAGAGATAAAGCAACCACGATTATTTCCAAAACAGCTCCAAAACTTGAGGAGTCTGTTGAACATATTCTACTACCCAAACTTCATGAGATATTAACAAGTGGCAAAGTAAGCTCATCCAAGTGACACAACGGCCAAATTCGAAATGATCAATAGGAGGTGTAACAAAAAGGCAAACTTGGACTGGATGACAAGATCTACTAATGCATTTCATTGTGCTTGTACAGGAAAGTTGAAATTTACCACCTGCTGGGGCTGGAGCGTTGGCTCAGTGGTTTCGGTGCTTGCCTGGCAAGCACGAGGACCCGGGTTCAAACCCCAGCACCACGTACACAACTAAGTGTTGGAGCAACTAAGGCCATGTGGAAAACTAAATAAAGTTGTTTCTCTCTTTCTCTGTCTCTCTCACTGTCCTTCTCTCTCGTTAAAAAAAAAAAACTTTAATAAACATACTTAGTATTATTAAAAAAAAATTTACCACCTGCTTTGGGCTGCAGGAGCCCAGAGGCCACAGCAAAAGCAAGCCCAGGCAGGCGGGGCTCCCCAGGGAGAGGGAGAAACCAGCCCAGCTCAGGAGGATCCCGGGGATGCCGCGTTCCGCGGTGGAATCCTGCTCCCTCGGGCGCTCCGGGGGAAGCCCAGGCCGACCGCCCCCGGCCCACCCGGCCGAGAAACCCGAGGCGCCTGAGGGTTGCGTAAAAGCCTCTCCCTCCCCCGCTAGCTCAGTGGCCTGTTTCTAAAATTCCCATCTGCACAACATAAACAGGAAACGTGCAGCAAAAAACCCTGGCGGTGCAAATTCCAAGCTTCCAGCCGAGGGCGGGAGAATCTCATCTTTGCTGGTGGTAGTAGCAAGCAGCTCAGAGAAAACTTTCCAAGTGACCCCTCAATCCTTCAAGTCCCTTTACCCAAATCCAAAAAGAAGAGAGACCCTCGCTTTAGGAAAAATAGGGAAAGGGGCCCGCGAAGCGGTAGAGAGGCCTCAAAATCTCGTTCTGGGGCTCCAATGGCAGCTGGTGGCTGGCACGCACCCGGCCACCCACTCCCGAGAACGCAGCCAGAGCACCCGGGGAGGGTGGGGGTGGGCTCGCCTGCCCGACTCCCGGCCGCCGAGCTCGTGCGCGTGGGGGCGGGGAGGAGCGGGCGCCAGGCGCGGCGCAGGCGCAGAGCGCGCCTCGGTTGTCAAACATGGCTGAAGCGCCGCCGCTGCCGCTGCTGCCGCTGCAGGGAAAATGCTGAGCCCTCCCGGGCCGGGTGGGCGGCGGCGGCGAGGGCGGCGACGGGGACCCGCTTCCCGGGCGCGGCGGCGGCGGCCATGGCCCGGCTGGCCGACTACTTCATTGTGGTAGGCTACGACCACGAGAAGCCAGGTAAGGGTGTGGGGCGGGCGCCGCCCCCGGGCCTCGCTGCCCCCGCCCCCCCGGCCGCTGTCCAGTGGGCTCCGCGGGGCCGGGCGTCGCGGCCGGGAGGCGGGGAGGCTGGGAGGCCCGGGTCCCGCGGCGGCGGAGCGGGCGGTCGGCGTCGGGCCTTCCCGGCGCGGCAGAGCCTCGCGGTGGGCATGGAGCACCCGCACGACGGGGCCGAGGTGGGGGAGGCCGCGCCGGCCGGGTCCCGGGCGGATCTGCTGGGTCAGCCGCGGGCCAGTGTGGGGGCCGCGCCCTTCTCTCTGGATGCGCCCGGGGACCAGGGGCAGCGCCCTCGTGCCTGCGGGATTGGGCCCTGGACCGTAGGGTTGGGAGGGCGGGAGCCAACTGTGCTAAGTTCCTTGGAGATAAACTTCTGCCCTGCATCCTGAGTGAGTAACGAGTGACGCAGGGGGCTGTCCTCTCCAAAAGGAAGTGCCCAGAGTCCTGTGCTAACTCACCCCTGCATTGTTGGGGGCATATGCTGACCGCTCCACTGAAAGCGTGGTACCGGCGAAGGGAAAAGGATCTTTGCACTTTTCCACATTTCTGGGAAATGTGACCCTTTCATTCAGGACAGACGTGACGGTCATTTCATTAAAGACATCCTGCTGACCAATGAAGATGATGTTTCATTTTAGTGTGTTTTAATTGTTCTCCTCAGTCGTCATAAAATTTTCTTCACTGGGAGCAATTTGGCAAATGCATTGCATTTTTTATTTTAATTGACAGACTTCCACAGTTTAAGAGTCCATGCATGTTTTTTTTTTGTTTGTATTCCTTTGTATGACTGTATGCGTTAATATAATGTAATGACAAACTGAGCTGGGGAAGCACTTTTATTTTAGAATAGTTCCAGGCTCACACTTGGCAAATCTTAACCTATTAACTCTGAGTTCCCTTTATTTTTCAGAGGAAATGCTGAAATTGTGTTTTGCTCACGGTTACTGTCATTGGTAGTGTCAGAATACCTTTGTTCTATCCACTCTTGGTCCCTTACCCCTTTCATTATTACTCTCCTAGGAACTTCCTCCCCTTTAGTGGGAATCTTTCATATTATTTGATCTTTTATCACTCATGACCTGACTGAGGTCACTTTATTTAAGAGAAGGGGTTGGGCTGTAGTGGTTGGGCTACTTTTAGTCTCTTCTGCTTTCAAAGTTTCATATTATTTCCTACTAATTTTGCATAGTTTAGTGTCTCCTACCAAGATTAATAGTGTGGAGAATTACTCTTGTTTTTAACCTTTGTGTCTGGGTCGAAAGTCTAGGCAAGGGCTCCACTGAGCTACATCTCCCGCCTGTTTTTAAACTTGTTTAGTTTTTAGTAACACTGTATCCTTTCCCCATTGGAGATTGAACCCAGAGGCAATTTACCACTAAGCTAAACCAAAGTCCTTTTTATTTTTTGAGACAGGTTCTCACTAAATTACTGAAGTTGCCCTGGAATTTGCATCCTCACCTTATGAGTAGCTGGGATTATAGGCATGTGCCCAGTTCCCCCCCCCCCCAACATTTTAAAACAGTTACAACTTGAAGAAAAGAGAAGTATGGTAGGAAGAAATTTTTTTTCCCCTGAACAATTTGGGAGGAAGCTGTTGACCTGATGACCTGTCACTCCAGAATGCTTCAGTGTGCATTTTCTCCAAAGAGGATATTTTCCTACATAACCACAGTAGAAGCATCAAAATAGGAAATTCATACTGATACAGTACTTCATCTAGTTCTTATTTTGTTGTTTGTGTTATTAATCTCTTTACTGGAAAAAGGATTAGTGCAGAATTATGTGTTACATTCATTTGTCATGTTTCTTTAGTCTCCTTCAATCTGAAACAGTTCCTGCCTCTTCTCTTTCTTGACCTTGACATTTTTAATGATTATTTTGTAGAATTTCCTTTATTCTGGAATTGTCTCTTCTTTCATAGTTAGATACATACAGGTTACCCACTTGGACAAGAGCCTCACAGAAGTGATGCTTCATGCATCCTTTTAGGTGGTACACAATTTTACTTCCTGATTGGTGATTTTCACCTGAAGTTAATACTTAATAGTTTTTGTGAGGAGTATTTTGAAACTTTGTAAATACTTGTTCCTCAACAAACTATTAATGGATTATCAGCATCTATATGAATTCATGGTTTTCTGGTTTTTTTGTGGATTATATTCTATTACTGTTTGCTTTAATCTGTTACTGTAACAAAAGTACCTTAAACAGGGTGATATGTAAACAGCAGAAATTTACTTCTCAAAGATATGAAGGATAGAAGGTCCAAGATAAAGGCTCCAACAGATTTGGTTTATAGGCCTGCTTCCTCATAGTCATGTTCTCACTTTAACCTCATTTGACGTAAAGGGCAAATGAGCTTTCTGGAATCTCTTTAATAGGAGAACTAATTCCATTTATGAGGGCTCCACTTCCATGAACTAATCATCTCTCCTAGTAACAATCACTTTCTAGTACCATCATCTTGGGGTAAATTTTGGGGGAGTGGTGAGAGAGTTACCTACATTCAGGCCAAAGCAGTATTTGTTTTAGTGTTCAAATTGTTTCTCATTTGGCTAGTGAGAGCCCATATGCCTTTATGACATGTCCTTATCATTCTTTGAGTACATTTTTACTTTCTGGCATAAGATACTCCTTAGTCGGTGACTCCTCCTCAGTTGGAGTGATGCAAAATGCCTATTTTTCCAGCTACTCAGGAGGCTATGGCAGGAGGTCATAAGTTCAAGGCCAGCCTTTGCAAATCATCAAGACCTTGTGTCACAATAAAGAATAATAAAAAGGGGTAGGAAGTAACTCAGTGGTATAGGGCTTCTGGGTTCAATCTGCACTACCACAAAAAAAAATTTTTTTTTCTCTTTTATCATCCCCCACCCCCTGTTTCTTTTTTGATGGGTCTCACCTAGGGCCCTCTGCAAGCACTATCTTGTACTTCCTTTTTTTGGCCCTGCAGTCAGCCATTTCTCTAGGGATTCTTGATTCCCTTTATTAGAGAAGGGCATTTTTTCAGTGCTAGTGTCTTAATTGCTTTTAGTTTGTTACTGGTTGGAGTTAGAGAATATGTGTATGTATGCACACATATACACTTACATATATATTTATTTCTTTACATACTGAAAACTGAATTTCCCTGATACCTCTTGATTTCAGTTCAACACTCTGGGTTCATTCTAGTTTTGTCTTTATTTAGGTTGTAATGTTCTTCACAGTGAGATTTATAGCTTTGTGGCTTATATTCTTAATATGTTTACCTATTCAGTCTGTTTATAATCTTTTTTTTTTTTTAAGAGAGAGAGGCATAGTGAGAAAGAGAGAAAGAGTATCAGTTTTATTTAGTTTTCCATGTGGCTTTCATTGCTCCAACACTTTGTTGTGAACGTGGTGCTGGGGTTTGAACCTGTGTCCTCGTACATACTAGGCAAGTGCGTAACCCCTGAGCCACCACTCCAGCCCCTGTAACCAACCTTTTTTTATTTTTTATTTCCTGTACTGGGGATTGAACCTGTGGTCTCATGTATGCTAGGCAAACATGTTGCCACTGAGTTACAACTGCAGACTTACAACCAATTCATCTTCACCACCATCCCCTCGCCCTGCTAATGCTCAGATACTTAATTCCATCTCTTCCTCCCTCACCTCCAGCCCTGTCAGGATCTAAGGTGCCCGTACCAGGGTGCCTCAATACAGGTTCTCTCTGACCTGCTCTGACTTAGTACCCTGTCCAGGTTCTGACCCCACCCACTGGGCTACTTCCTAGTGAAGACATTCTCCTGAATGTGTCTACCTCAGTGCTACATTCCAGTTTGATCTTCCTGCTTTGACCCACTGGCTCTGACATATTTGGCCTTGGTCATTATCTTTTCACATAGATTCCCCTTTTAGCTCACTTGGAATCCTATATCCCTTTCTATTTGGGATAATTTTTTGTAGTTTATTCAAGTATAATTTACATGCAATAAGTTTTACTCTTTAAGTGAACTCTTCAGTGACTTTTGTTGTTGTTATTGTTGTTGTACTGGGGATTGAACCCAGGGCGACTTTTGTGGTTTATATTCTTCCTTCCTCTGTAAAAACTTATTGGAAGAAAAGCTACTAAATATATGTACTTATTTAAATTACAATTAAAGACTCAATCTAATTGATTCTACAGACCTTTATTACATAGTTTTCTTCAAGCATTAATATTATCCAACTTTCTCTAAAAGCTAATCATGATGATATGTTACTGAAATGTATACATTTAATACAAGAGTTCCTGAAATTATTTAATCAACATACTCCTCATTTTTATACCTAAGGTGTCTTTGCCATTAATAATACTTCCAGTTGAGTTTTTTAATATATCTATTTTAAAGTTAAATTGAAAGGAAAAAACCCTATCTTGAAATAATGCTTTAAAAAACAGAAAAAAAAGTATGTATTATTTAAGTTTCATAGAAAGAAGAGTACCTGGCACTTAGCAGGTATTTAATAAAAGGTATATTGAGTGAACACACAGCTGTTGAAAATATAGGGAAAAAAAGGAGGGGGATTGATATAGTTATAAAAGGACAACAGAAGGGATTTTTGTAATGACAAAAGTGTTTTGTATCTTCACTGAATGGTGGATACATAAAGTTACATATGTGATAAAATTATGTAGAACTAAATACCACTCATACAAATAAGTTTAAGATAATGGGAAATCTGAGTAAGAATGGTGATTTGTAGTAAAGTCAGTATCATAGCGATGATATTGTACTATTGTTAGGTAGAGTCTGACCTAGGGAATGTCATTTTGAATCTTATCCTCCATCCTCTAGAACAGGAACCACCTATCCTTAAAACACTGACCCACCCAAACCCTAAACCCTGGAACCACCTATTCCTAAGCTCTGGACCCACATATGATGTTCCACCATCATGCATAGAAACCCTGAACACTCATAAGCATCATAAGGACCCTGCCCAGACAACTCCTTAGAAATGCCCTAATCCTCATTTTCCTCATACCCTGTATATCTACCTCTAGTCTGTAAGCAGCAGACTCTACTGAGCCCCCCTCTGGAGGTTTGTCCTCTGGAATAAACCTGTGTTACCATTGAACTGCCATCATTCTCCTCTATTCCTTCATTCACTTTGACTTACAACTATGATTTTTCAAGATGTTACAATTGAGGGAAACAAGGTATAGGATACATGGTTTCTCTAATTTCTGATAGCTGTTTTTCCCTATATGTCTTTTTGCAGTACTAGTTACAGAACCAGGGGCCCTATACCACTGAGCTTTATCCCCAGCCCTTTTCATTTTTTATTTTGAGACAGAGTTTTGCTAAGTTGCCTTGCACCTTTGATCCTTCTGCCTCAGCCTCCCTAGTAGCTGGGATTATGGGCATACACCACCAAGCCTGGGTTTACTACTGTAAATCTACAACTACCTCAAAAATAAAAGGTTTAATTAAAAAAAAAACCCTTATTTTAATATTGATGGGTTTTTGTTGTTGTTGTTTTTGTTTTTGTACTGGGGATGGAGCCCAAGGATTTATGCATGCTAGGCAAGTGCTCTGCTTCTGAGCTACATCTTTAGTGCAACATAAGAAAATTTTTGTGCTATAAAATTTCAGAAAAACAATCTTCAGTGGTTGAACTACTGCATCTTGTGTGAAGATCAATTTAACTTCATCATTTGTTTTATTATTGAATGTTTCCAGTTTTTTTTTTTTTTAAGAAAGAGGGACAGTGAGAGAGAGAGAGAGGGAAAGAGAATAAATTTTATTTAGTTTTTCATGTGGCTTTTGTTGCTCTGACACTTTGCTGTGTATGTGGTGCTGGGGTTTGAACCCGCGTACTTGTGTATGCCAGGCAAACACTGTAAACCGCTGAGCTGCCACTCCAGCCCCACCCTCAGTCTTTAAGAAAATTTTTTTGGTACCAGAGATTTAACCCAGGGGTGCTTTACCACTAAGTCACATGCCCACCCCTTTTTCTTTTTGAGACAGGGTGCTACTAAATTGCTTAGGCCCTTGCCAAATTGCTGAGGCTGGCCGTGAATTTGCAGTCCTCCTGCCTCAGCCTCCCAGTTGCTGGGATTACAGGTGTGTGCCACCACACCCAGCAGCCCTTTTTATTTTTTATTTTTTTTAAAGAGAGAGGGACAGTGAGAGAGACAGAGAAAGAGAGAAACAACTTTATTTAGTTTTTCACATGGCCTTAGTTGCTCCAACACTCAGTTGTGTACGTGGTGCTGGGGTTTGAACCCGGGTCCTCGTGCTTGCCAGGCAAGCACCGAAACAGCTGAGCCACCGCTCCAGCCCCCCAGCAGCCCTTTTTAAATTTTATTTTGAGGTAGGTTCTTATCAAGTTGCAGACTGATGTGGAATGTAACTTGGGACGCTTCTGCCTCAGCCTCCTGAGTACCTGGGATTATAGGCACGTACCATCATGCCTGGCTTCTTTGTGTGTGTGTGTGTGTGTGTGCTTGAACCCAGGGCTTTGTGCATACTGAGCATACTGCGACTGAACTACTCCTAGACTAGCTCCTTGAGACATTTTAAAGATGGTAATTGATTATTATTAAACCATAGTTCATCCTGGGTCCCTTCCCCATCCGTATTCCATATTGAAGGAGTTGGGATTTCCTGGTTACTGTTTTTTGCCAACTGCCAAGAACTATTTGGGATTAATTGATTTGAAAAATATTTATTGCTTTCTAATAATTGTACCAAGTGCTAGGGCAGTAGATAAATGAGTAAATAAATGTGTCTAGTTGGGTACGAGGTCCATACCTATATGTGGTTCCAGCTCTCAGGAGGATCACCAGAGTCTAGGAGTTTGATACCAGACCCTCTGTCAAAAATGAAAAACAAAACCAAAAAAAAAAAAAGGAAAACTCTTTAACTTAGTCATTAATGGAGACAGTTTTGAAGTAAGAAGTAATGATAAAGAAGATGGGCCTATTTTTCTGAGAAAAAAAGACTTTATGACAGGTTAGATTTAAACCAAATTGTGTATGATAATAAGCTTTTGCTACATGGAAAAGAGAACAGAGATTATAGGCAGAGAGAAAAATGTGGAAGTATGTGTGTGCCCTATACAGTAATGGAGAGTAGTGTAGATGGGAATGAAGGTAGGCTTTGAAATGGAATGGGATCAGGTGGAAAAGCTTTGTGGAATTTAGCATTGATTATGTAGATAGTGAGGTCTCTTGAAAATATGAAGTGTTCTCAAAAAGCAAGAATTAACCTAGAGTGACCCGGCAATGAACAGGAGGCTGAAAGACCAGAGAACCCTGGAACATTTGCAGTAGAAATAGAAAAGAGAATATGAATGCTAGAGAATTTGAAATCATTTGATGAAATTAACAAAATTTAGCAATAAATGAATGTGAAGAGCAAATTAGGAAGAATAGTTGAGGGTAACAAAGTCTCTAGCCTGAATAATAGGTGGGTAATGATACTATAAATCCAATTAAGGCATTCAGGAGAAGAAATGAATTTGGGTGAAATGCTAATCATGATAGAGATACTGTTTGGATGTTGTAAATATGTGAACTGTCAGGCAATAAACATAGACATGAAGATTAGAGAGTTAATTTGATATTGAGAGTTATTGATTGTCAGATATGAAGAAAAGAATGAGGATTGTTCAGGAAATGTAGAATGAGGAGGGACATAACAGTTGAATCCAGAGAAAAATCAGTATTCAAGAAGTAGATAAAGTAGTAGCAGCCAAGAAACTGAATAGGAGTGGTCAGAGGTATTGCAAGAGAACATGTGTGGTATCATGTTTACCAGGGTGTACCAAATTTTGAGGAAGAGGAAATAATAAATAAATGTGAAATGCTCTGAAAATGTTGTATGTAATGAGGATTAAAATAAGCTCATGGATTTGATAATTAGGATAATGATTTTAGAACATAATATAGTTGTTTTTTGGTATCCATGGGGTTTGGTTCCAGGACCCCCTCCACCAACTTTAAGATACCAAAATCTGTAGGTACTCAAGTCCTACATAAGTATAAGTATGTTATATGCATATAACCTACTTATATCCTCTCTCATCTGTAGATTACTTAAACAATACAATGTAAATCCTATATAAATTGTTGTTATACTATATTGTTTAGGGTATACAGACAAAAAAGCCTGTATATGTTTATTTAGTACAGACAAAATAATAATTTTTTTCTGAATATTTACAATCTTTAGTTGGTTGAATTTGCAAGTGCTGGTGAAAGTGGAGCCCAAAATACTTAGTGCTGATTATAGTAGAGTTGTAGGGGGCAAAGTCAGTTTGATGAATGCATGTTCCATGCCATACTGCATAAATTTTATTTAGCCCAATATATTTAATTTCTTTGTAGAAGTTCATTATGACCTGGCTTGTGGAAAGAGGAGTTACAGGTGACTTCATTCAAAGTTGCAAACCTGAAGGTCTGAGATACTTGTAATACTGTGTCTTAAGTAGAATATTGGAAATGTTATTCTTTTGAAATTATTTATATCTTTGTGGGTTTGGAAGATATCAGGTTTTATTTTATGGATGTGTAAATGGAGTCTTTAAAAGATGGGGCAGATAAGACTAGGTAAAAAGACTTAAGAGTCATTAGAGTAGATAGAGCCATGACATTGTATAAGATGCCCTCAGAAAGTTGACATAGAAGCAGAACAAAGGATGACCAAGGACCAAGCTTTAGGGAACACCATTGCTAATGGTATGGAAAAGAAAAGGAACCACAAAAGAAAGGTTTGGAGAATTTGGAAGATATATTTAGGTTCTCCCCAAT